>WURT03174387.1:0-10404 GCA_009936505.3 Holothuria glaberrima | reverse complement strand
TTTAAATATATTACAATCTTTTAAATATATTAAAATCTTGTGACATATATTACAAACTTTTGATCCATCAACATTTCAATACGTTTCACTTTATACTGGAAGCGAATAAAATGCATTACGGATTCGCTGTTCTTTTTACATGACAAGCTTTTATGTATGACAAGCTCTGTCGGTCGGGAATTCTTGGGATTTAATGGTGCACAGTCTTGGGACTTCCGGGCGCGACTGGACCGTGGAATTGCCGTACCCAGTGTTTCCACTCTTCCCGAAATAACCACTTAACCTTAGTTAAGTACATGTCGTTCAGTGGTGACCTTCCGCTTACTCTCAGTGGCCGTACCAAGGAGGGCATTGGGGAAATGTGCCCCCAGTCAAAGCCTTTGCCCCGGCCCTCAGATTCCCCCTCCCCACTCAGCTAAAATACGGTAGCCTGACAGTAGGAAAAGTCTAATATTTTAAAATTAATTGGAGTATTTGTTTAGGAGGATGCATTTTAAACCAAAATATATCTTTACTGAGACTTTAATTTTTCACCCAGAAATATGCGAAAACGTCTGAGCTCCCGGTCTTCGCCCCCTGGACCCCCACCAGGGGCTCTAAAGTAGGCCCTGGACTCCAACCACTTAATATTATGGTGGCCTGAGTAGAGGAATAGCCTTATACACTAAAATTACTGGGAATTTTTGCATTTGATGGCTGCACTATGATGGACCAAAATATAACCTACCCAGCTGAGACTGTATTTTTCACTCGAAATCTGCTTTAACCTCAGAGCTTCCGGGGGCTTCGCCCCATGGACCCCCACAGGATCTTTGCTCCTGGACTCCACCCGCTAACCGCGTGCTTCACGGCTGGTTTCTCACGCAGCGCGAAAAATGGTCCCTTTTGTAACGTGGCCCCCCACAAAACAAATTCTTAAAAAAGGCCCTGGCGCTGCAGCAAGACGGACTTCATGCAGGGAGATGCCAGAGATCAAGCATCATCAAGCGGTGAGTGAAGAGACGACTGAACAAGGAGGCCTGTAGCTGGCGTATAGCCTCGGCGCGTCACGGTGAATGAATAGCGCTAGCATGCACTACATGCAGTACCGTACCTTCGACTTCCATGGTATACGCACATGCAATGCTTGAAACGCAATGAAGCTACGATTTGAGCGACCATGCTTGGCATATAAAAGCTTGTCAAATATTGCCTGTTAAAGGGTTGCTAAATTGGCGTTTTAAACGCCCAAAAGCACTGAATTTGGCGTTATTGAGACAAAGCTTGTCATATAAAAGCCTGTCATATATTACTTGTAACAGGGTTGCCAAATTCGCGTTTTAAACGCCAAAAAGCAGTGAATTTGGCGTTTTTTCGATGATGTTGGCGTACAGAATTTAAAAACGCAGGCCAAATAGGAATTTGATTGTAATATATTTAAAAGATTGTAATATATTTAAAAGATTGTAATATATTTAAAAGATTGTAATATATTTGAAAGATTGTAATATATTTTAAGACTGGAATATAATTCATGTTGTAATATATTTAATAGATGGTCATACGTATTAATATTGTCATGTTGCATTTTAGAATGTAAATTTGCATTGAAATAGTAAAAAAACAATGACTATACATGTATCTGAAAGAACACTTGAAGCAATTAGGCTTTTAGTAATAAATTCCCTTTTCTCGCGCCATAGGCTCATGTTAGCCTTTGTTTTTTCAACCTTAATTTCAAGGACACTGGTAGCATTGTTATCCCCTGAGCGGTTTATTATGAAAGTTAAAATTCTTCCTTTCTGAAATATTGATATCTCTCAACAAACTGTAATCTGTCTGATCCGTAATTAAGAGATAATTTATATAGGGTTAACAAAAGAAATCTTAACACTGTGCAGCACTCCACATCATAATTTTTGCAAAGGGAATGAGTTTCTTCAGAAACCATCAAACTTTGAAGACGTATATTTTGAGAACGGTAAAAGCTATTGAAATAATTCCAACGGATCTTACATTGAATGACTTAATTCTTTAACTGACGACTGGAACAGCTTTTTTGTGGCATGTCACACGACCTTTAAAAGAAAGGGTCTTTCAAATGTTTTGGGAAATGGTTTCTGGGAGATATTTTGGGATCTGCATAGACTATTTTTATTGTCCATGTTTACAATTACCCCGGACGGGAACAGAGCTATTTTTGCAACAATTATTTTTGAAGAAGGCTAGCTAAGCGCCTGAAGGGCTTCATGCTTTAGTTCAAACGCTTTGTTGAATTTAGGCTATCATCAAATAGAGGGCATCATGATGTTTTAATCTGACGAAAAATAACTCAACACTTCCATAAGGTAGCACACCACTAGTTATTCTTCTATTTCTATATACATACAAATTTTGGACCGTATCGTGGCCTCATGAAGCCTTCTAGAAGTTTTCAACTGGTGCAAACTGCACCTTATATGAAAGCTAACAGGTAGGCCTTTCACACTGATTTAAAGTTTGTGTACTTTGTCGGTTGAAATTTTAAGCTACGTGAGCTTGAATATTAAGGTGGTAGTTCCAGCCTTTTCACTTGATTCAAAATGCCATTTTGCATCGCGGAAGGATATTATGCAAGCAATTGCCTGAATTACCATCATTTTCTTTTTCTGCATGATGAATAATTCAACTTCTTTCCTATCACAACCATATCACAATTTGAACACATCACTTCAGCAACATGGTCTATACTGTGCCTGTTTGGTCTAGTGGTAGAGCATCCGCCTCTCACGCGGGAGGCCCGGGTTCGATTCCAAGGTCGAGTCATACCAAAGACTTTAGAAATGGAACCTTCTGCCATTGTGCGTGATGCTCCGCATAAACAATGGAGTAAGGGAGAACAAGCCAGTGAGCCACAACTGGAAAAAAGGCCGTGGCCGGCTCGACTCGAACCAGTTGGTTGGGAGCTGGGCCGTTAAACCTCATCTCACTAACTAACTATACTGTGTCTCATTTGTTTAGGGTGTTAAATTCATAGGATAATACCTTCTGGGGAGAATTCCCTTGAATTTGTGGTGCGCTGCCCTACACTTTTTATGTTTATCATTCTTATTTCATTATTTTTCACCAAGAGAGTGGACTTTCTGTTGACAGTCCTAAAACCCCATCCCTATAACTGTACACGAGTGGTTCTGTATATGACACAAGCTATATCGATCTATTGTCACGCGGCAATTTTGGGGATTCGACTCTCAAGACCCAAGAGCGAAAACATGTCTAAATCACCTGTTTGTTTGAAAAAATATTCCGATATGACCCCCCTTTTGTCACCTTGTGTAGGTGACGTCCTGGGGAGGTGTCTAAGGGGAGGGATGTCCCTCTCCCCTTGTGATATTTTTGTTCATTTAAAATAGCTTAGATTGCAAAATGGTCCTATCTTTGGCAAATTTTCTAACTGACCCTATATTGGGAAATTTCCACAACTAATTTAGTGAATTCTTATTTTTGGTTGAGTTTAAACAGGGTAAAGGAAGGATGTATTGTTTAAGTGGAGGGGAGACAATTCCTCCACCTTGAGAAGTTTTTGTTCATGTAAGGTGGCGTAGATGCAAAAATGGTACCATCTTTGGCAAATTTCCGAACTCATCATGCATCGAAAAACTCACAATCTGTGAATTCTTATTTTTGGTACAGCATAAGGAAAGGGTTTGTTGTCTTAGTGGAGGGTGGAACCTCCTTCCCCTGTTAAATTTTTGTTTATGTAAGGAAGCTTAAGCGAACGCACGCGGACGACACGAAAACACAAAACAGAAAACACGTTTTTGCTCTGACGTCCGTGTGCGTTTGACGAAAACCAAATTAGCGTTTTCGTCCGAAACACATGTTCAGCTAAACACTTGTTTCGCGAAAGCGAAACGTTGTTTCGCGAAAACACGAAACGTGTTTTCTGTCTCGTGTTTCGCGTTTTCTGTCGTCCGTGTGCTTTTGGCTTTAGATGCAAATGGTGGTATCTTTGCCAAATTTTTCAATTAATTACATGCTTAGAAATTGTCATCATTAGGTAATATTTTGGCTGTGGCGTTGTACGAAATATGTGCTTCTCATGAAATTAGATTGCTCTAAGATTCTCTGTTTATGTGGAGTGACTACAGAGGTTGGGAATCTACCTCTATTTCGTGGAAAATGTTGTGGTAAGAATAACCCATTACTGCCATAATAAAAATTACTCTCATAACAAAAGTTGCGTGTAGACTCTGCATCGAGACACTTTTAATTCAAGTGAAACGTATCCATCAATTAGAGGGCGCGCCTTCTGCCTGGAAAATTCCCATAAGCTTTCAGTTTTAATAAAATGTGAAATTTAACCTAAATTCCCCTGCCTTCCATTATTGCAATGGCCATGCTCCTCCGTAGGACATCTTTGCACACGAACAATCGGCTTAATTGTAGAACCCTCACCTATGAATAATTTGAAATTTTGGTAGTTTGCGAAATGTTTGCGAGAATTTTCATAGTTTGAAAACGACTTTTGATAACAGCTTATTAAAAATAGGTTTATCACTGATAATCTAAAACACACCCCATCTTATCCCTTTCCGAAATCTATGGTTTGTACGCCTTTAGGGATCATTTTGGGAAAATTTTCGGAAATTGATTGTGAAGACACGCGCCACCTATGCCGAAGTTCCGGTGCCACTGATTTCCTAAAAATGTTATTTCTGGCTCCATTTTCATTATTCCTGAGCTCCTTCCCCCGACCAAAACCTGGCTATGCGCCTGGGATAAAGTAATCATTAACAGCCGATGCTGGAGTTTTGTCCTCGAAATGCCCTTGATTTTTAGCGAAACAGCGGTCGTTCCCCTTGTTATGTGACTATTCTAAAGCTACTCAAGGGGTAGGGAAATTTACACCACCCTCTTCTCTCGTGAAACCAAGTTTTAATTATAAATACAAGCAGCTTCACTGGTATTTACGGAAGCCAAAAATGAGTCGAAAATAAGCACCACAGTTTCAAGCAATTATTTGAAAATAAAATGTTAAGTCTCCTATGTCACCTTCTTACGTCACCTTCTTAAACCATGCATACTGTATGCAGGAGGATAGATTACTTTTTCAAGGAAGGGGTGAGATCCAATTCTTTATGGTTAAAATGTAGTAGATATAACACGGAGGTAACATATTACGTTTCAATCAAAATTATTTATTTAACGTTCTGTACTAATTTCTAGATTGCCTATTTCGTATTTACAAACTTGTACAATATCTATTAGAATAAGCTGTCAAGAAACAAGAAAAAAATCTACTCTTTGAAAGTATCAGCTGATGCATTCATGTTAAAGATCAGCCTTTACTGTCCACTACCAGACTACTGGTTAAAAGAAGGTAAAGATTTGATAAAAAGATACTGATAACCAAGATCTGGTCTACAGTGCAACTATCCTTTAGCTTCATGCTGTGATTAATATGGCGATGTCAGTGGATCTTGATTCCGCTCTTTCCTGAAATCGCTCTTTTTGTTTCATATTACAGTTGTTTTTATGGATTTCATGCCATGCTTGTTTATTTCAAAATGTTAAAATCTTAGCAAACCTTGCGTTTTATATACAGATATATACAGAGCTTGAAACTATATGGAGGTTCGGTCAAAGCAAAATTCTTCCCCTCTTTTTACCCCATTAAGTCACCGGAGTGTTGTAGAGGCATCTGAAACGCATGTCACTAGACTCACTACCCCCTCCACGCAATAGGAATCGGAATTACAAACGGTTAGGTTTGTAGGCTAGATCTGTGCCAATCTTCAGAAAACCCTGTGTGAGAAATAGAAAACTAAGGGATATAATAATTAAAATTAAAAGCAATCTAAACTATGTTAAAACGACACAATCATCAGATAATAGAATTGTATGTGAAAATATCAATGGCTAGGAGTTTCTCAAGAAAATCATAATTCATTAAAGGGGCTCATTGAGTTGATATGGATTATTTTTGTGACTAGTTTGAAGGAAATCATTGCATGACGATGCTTCTAATTAGCCTCATTACTCATGTTTCACTTCCATGCAGGTACCAAAAATGTGAGAAATTGTAGTTATTGTGGACAGGGATTGCATATGATTACTATGTAATGGTAAAAAAGTGTCTGGTCACGAATTTGTAATAAATGATTTGAATCATTAATTACCCTATCATTGCCATTTCAGTTGGGAGTCAGATGTGCAGAATCTCTTAGTTTGATCATTTACCATCAAGATGTGAGTAAATTTCAACAGGTGTAAAAAAAATCATGAAATTTGTGAACCAACTCAATAAGCCCCTTTAAACTGAAACGCTGGATGAAGGCAAAAATGTTTGCAATATCCAAATGAATTTTATTATTGAATTGACTGCCAATATATCTGCAAATCTGATTAACCCAACGGAGGGTTAAGCTTCCCGACAGGGGGAGGGGCCCGAGCTCAGCAACTTAAAACCCTAACAAACTCAAGGACGACTTGCAGCCGGAAGATATTCAAGAAAAATGGAATATTTGGGGTTTCATTGAAATAAAATTGAGATTATCATTGCAGGAAATTTGAAAATTTGTGGTTTTAATTGAAGAATTTGCTTTCCTTAAGAGCAAAACAAGTAAACCGCCGTTTCGACTGGTTGTTCTTGAGGAATACATACTCACTCTACCCATTCAGGTTCCGACACGAAATAAAAAAATTCTCCTAACCGCCCCACCTTGCGCCACCCCTACTTTTGTGCATTATTAGGTAAATAATTGTAAGAATAATTTGGCAACGGTTGAATGGTTCCCCTGCTATTTCTTTCATTCGATATTGTCTCTACGATGTTATTTCTCCAATATTGTCTCAAGCTTCGCTTTTATCGTTTAGGGAAATCAACAGTAACCCCAAACTTATGTCTTGAGACACCACCTAATGAACTGGTCTTGTATTTCTACAATTATCTTTTAAAATATTTTAGAACATGAGCATCGCGTATCAAAGGTAAATTAAGGAGTTAGATCATACTTAGCTTTAATCAATCAGTAACAAAACATTGTCACGTGATTAAAAAGAATCATACATGAGTTTGATTACTAGGGTACCGTATACTGATTCAAAATGGGGTGACTGCGCTTGCCCTTAAAAGTTACGTGACATGAAACTAACAGACCTTACGCATTATAGTCATCACCTTAAAAACCGCCACTCCATAGAGGACACCATTCATTCAGGACTTGAAGGGCAGTTGTTTTACGACGCAAAGCGATATGGCTTTTGAATTACAACTTCACGTCGGGTGGCTAACAAGCTCAACAATTTAGATCAAATTTGTTTTTTTTTTCCTTTTCAAAGGCCAGATCAGATGCTCTTGGATGAAAAACCCAACTTACCGTACTTTGACCCGGCCGGAGATCGAACCCCAAACCTCCCGGTTGCTAAGCTTCATTGCTTCAAATGCCAGCGCCTTTATCCACTTGGCCACAATTTTATGGTGGCGTTATGTGCAAAAGGTGTGTAGATATCTTTACTCAAAAATTACAAAGTAAGATCCCCTAATGGCAAATCCGTTGGAATTAATATCATTACCGTTCTCGAGATATACCTCTTCAGAGTTTGACCATTTCAAGGAAAATTCACTAGCGAGGCAAAAGCAAGGGGTTTTTCAGTGTTAGTATTTTTCTTCTCAACTAAATTATCTCGCAGACGTCAGGCAATACACACCAACCCTGCGTGCATCAGTTTATTGGTATCTCTTACCTGTCCCTGTGTTACAACTGGATTCATAAAAACGTAGTCATCAAAGCTTGGGACAGGTATCCCCTGGGCGCCAAATTCTGCAGAAGACATGAATTGACAGTTTAAGTTTCAAATGAAGAGTCAAACAATCTTCGTGAACGCAATCTTTCTGCGGGGCATAGTTGCGTACGTAGCAGGCTTTACGGCATATTCCTTGTTCAGTCATATACACTTGGAACCGAGGAACTGAGCAAACACAGTCCGCTCCGCGGGGTAGGGTCAAAAAGGAAGTTACCTCAGGTCCTTACCAGATGAACCTTTCTATGAAAGAAGTAATGAAATGTTATTTTCTGTATTTATTTTCATTTTTCTGTATTTATTTTCTGCAATTAAAAAGTAAACATTAAAAGAGATTGTAACCGCCTGTTTTGGCGTCGACAAAGTTGTACATATACAAGGTAGAAAAAGTGACACTCCCGGCAATCTTGGAAGCAAAGCAAATATGAGTAACCAGCAGTGGGGCTCACCTAGTGTCAAAAATTATCCCCCACCCCACCATAACAACAACAGAAAGTAAAGTTCCTCCCTTGAGGAGGGACCCACCGAACTTTAAGTGGGCCCCACAATACGCCCTTGATCTAATCAAACTGTAGCTGTGCGGCAAAATGCTGTGTAAATATTGGTCGGTAAAAAAATATGTGCTAATACCAACACACTATGGGTAGCCTGGATTTGGGAGCGTGGGATAAAATGACACCTGACCGTTTTACTTCAAAGTATCTCAAAATAAACATTTATAGGCCTACAGCTAACCATACTCTACGGTCTAATACATGGGGAATTTACATTTGTTCAGTGATAAATCTGAAGACACACTCAAAATTTTGAGGGTTGCTTAAGGAGAGTATACCCCTACTCCAACCAAACATAGAGAAAATTATATTTGTTTAAAATGACATAGATGCCATATTTTTGTAGTAGTTTCCTTATTCACAAAAAAGTGCGTCTGGGCTCAAAGACTGTAGAATTTATACACGTAATGTTAATACAAAAACTTGGCTTTCATGTATAGGTTAAGTAGGTTAAGTTACTTAGATTGTGAAAACGTGAGTAATTCGACTCCTGTTAACAGAAAGTCCAAACCAGCAACAATTACATGACATAATAAGTTCAGGGGTGGCGCTAGGGGGACAGGGGGCTACAGCCCCCGTCGGGGAAGCCTAGTCCCCCCGTCGGGGCAGAAAAATGAGTGTCGTCGGGGAGCAGGAACCTCGATTTATTTTGTTTTGGAAAAAAAGCAAAAAAGCAAAAAAGCAAAAAGGTCCTCGAAAATTCGGATAGTGCAAGTATGCCGACGGGAGTCGGTTTCCAAGAAGAACTGAAAAAAGGTCATCGAAAATTCACCCCTGAATAAGTTCTGTGGTCCTCGATACATTACATGGTCAAAGAATGCATCACGAGGCCAGATTTTAGTAATGAGTGCCAAACAATAAGTAACCAGTAATAATCTTAAATCCAATTACTTATTTGTAAAACCTGTAATCCAAATTGAAAACATAACCGCCTTTCGATTTGATTTTAAAATTCAGGTAGCTATATACCTTACGGGGCTTTCATTTTCGCTGTTTAGAAACTTACCATTTAACTTCGGTATAATGTAAAGTTTACACGCAAGTTGAAATCTAGATCGCAGATGATCAATCTGTGAAAAAAATTCGAGACGAAAAGTTTATTGAATGTCTTTTCTGAACATTATCATTAAAGGAATGAATGAAGTTCTTTCGAAAGTTAAAAAATGATATCTTTTTTCTAAAACCCCATTTTTTCTTTTAAAGGGTCTCACATCTGACAAAGCCAAAGCCCTACACATGGAAGGGTCTGGACTCCTCTGGAGCCCAGATCTGTAGGAAAATTTTCTTTACCCCCAAAAATAAGAAATTACAATTGCCTTAACGCATTTTAGAATTCCTTGCTCCCTGGAACCGATTTTGGCCCCTTCAGTACCTGGTCTGGCTACGGGGCCTGCAAGTAACCCCTTTCCTTTTCAAAACTGATTTGTAACACACTTTTTAAAAAGTGATTTTTGTAAATGAAAGAACATCCTTGTGCTAAAGTTGTGTGTGGATCCAATTCAAATACTGACCCACTGCAGCCCCTACGAAAATCGCTAAAAAACATTGGTTTTATAAATGCTACGTCTCAGTTAAAATTGGGATGCTTAGGCAAGGACTGATTCAAGTTAAAATGGTATTTACATTACAAACAGCAACCGGACCCTAAAGTCCTGATTACCTTAAAGTCGTCAATTGCTGTGTAAAGTAGTTTCAGATCAGCGCTGAAAGACAAATATAACCCTTCGGTAAAATGTGATCATCAAAAGAGACATTTCTCAGTAAACGAGGTCGGTCTAGAAGACCCTCTTCGGTGCTAAAGAAAAGCGCCCGAAAGTTTCAAATACAATACATTCAGCCTAATTTACACGATTACATCGAAATGATCAAAATGAAATTAATTAAATCCTCTACCAACATAGAGTGACTATAGATATAGGAAGGTTTTGCGTTTACAATACACTAGCATAGCATATGGCGAAGTAGCCATTATTATCTTTAACCCATTCAATCTTACCAACTAACTTACTAACTAATAACTATATATATATATATATATATATGACATATACTTTTATATAAATATTAGAAAAATATAAATATATTT
>WURT03174376.1:0-10404 GCA_009936505.3 Holothuria glaberrima | reverse complement strand
CATCAAAACTCCATTCAAGACCATTTGAAAGAGTAATAAAACTGAAATAAATAAATCTGTCTGCATGTTTAGCATCAACGAACAAAGAAACAGCTTAGCCACCTAGACAGTGTGTGCATGATAACACCCCACTGTGGTCTTTGTCCTACTGGGGTTGTCAAAATATGAGATTTTTATATGAGGGTCACTGCAGTAGTTCTATGGAATGTTGTTGAAAGAAATAACAAAGCAACTCTCAAAGATGACCCTCTCGAAACCCTGATACCCTTCAAACTGCCCCTTCAAAACTGAATGCAAAACCTGAAAACTTCACAATGAAAAGATACATTTTTCCTTTAACCCTATATCTATTCTACTTTTCAAGTTATACTTTTAATCACCTCACAGGATGTGCCAGTGTAGCCCACAGGACAGTCACAGTCTTCCACTTCAGTCGCTCTGGAATAGTTGGTGACACGATCCACTGAAGGTAAAAACAACAAACATGAAGTCTCTGTAAGAGTTCTTTTTTTCCAACAGGCTTCTAAAGTTTCAAAAAAAATTTCTCAAGCAAATTACTAAATGCTCAATGAGGTTTGATTTACTGTAAAACTTAGCAGTAGAATGATGCCAAGTCACACTAATTAAAATAGGGCCACTGGTCCAGACAGGCCATCCTTAATATTCAGGTTACTGATTCGCTTGGTTTCATATGACCTTTGACCTCAGTATGTGGCCTTTGACCTCAGCAACAAGTTACCATGTTGCTTCCATGACTTAAATTGGGTTGCAAATGAACTACAATTTTTTCAAGGAAGACTAATTACACATTTGTATGTTTTTTACCTAGCAGCTTCATATGATATTTGATCTTGGAATGTGACCTTTCACCTCAGTAACAATTGCAAATACCAAAACTGCATCAATTATCCAAGTTTCTTTGAAATAATACATTGGACTAAAGAGATATGGACAAAGAAAAAGGTGTGTAAAAAAATTTGAAATACAGGAAAAATATAAAGCAGAATGCCACCAGTCATAAGGTCTTTCTTTAATACATTTCTCAAAAAGACAGCATTTACTCATAGAAGGGTAATGAATTGGTAGATGAGACAGCCCCCCCCCCCCAAGTTGAAAAGATCCTTACAAAATACTTTCTCCTTCCCTTTCTTCCCTCATTTATCAGTGTAGAAAAGACCTTTTTCAGAAACTTATTTTCCTGTTCATATTTTAGCATGCAATACACAAGTTAATATTGCTCTCTTTGAGTTACTCTCAAAATTTACGATTGGATCAACTATGAAACTCGCGTAAACTATTCATGTGACATTTTCAGAACAGTGGCCCTAAATATGAGCCCCCTTCATTGATTCCTCTGCCTACCATACCAGGGCCCCTCCCACAAGCCTTCATTCATCTTGACACTTTATATTCCTCTCAAAATCTAGAAGGTACTTCATTTAAACTACCCTCAAACTGAGGTGAATAGATACCTTAAAGAGATCTGGATATGGTGAAAAACAGGAAGGAATAGGATTTAGGCACTATGTCAAAATGTCAGGCTGCAGCTGCCTCAGCCATGCTTTGTTTTTATACACATTACAGGATTTACTGTAATATGCCATTGCAATTTGTACAGTAACAAAGCATGGCTGCAGCTGCTGCAGCTTGGCTGAGGAAGCTGCAGCTTGGCTATTTTGACATGGTGCATTTAGGAGTGTGTATTCACTTCTATTAAGGGTAGCTCACATAGAGGGTAGCTCGTTATATGTAATAACCTGAATTCACTGCTTTCAAATCCTTAATTCCCCTTGCACCATTGGAGCTCCAAATATGACAGAATCATGCTTTTAGCATGTTTTATGCTATAGTCCTTCAACTCCATTAGCATATTTTATGCTATAGTCCTTCAAATCCTCTGTCTACCATATCAGTTCCCACTGCCCATCCTCCTCAATCGTGAGATGTGCCTGGCCCGTATTCAACAGGGGCCAGGGGTCCACTGGAATATATTTTAGTTCAAAAAAAAACTTTTGAGATAAAAAATGCTTTTGCTTTATACATAAAAACACATCTCCCCCTACCCACACTCCCCTCCCCCTTCCCTTCATCAACTTGCCTGGCTATAAGCCTGTAGGTTCCCCTTGGAATGGCTAACCAATAGTGTCAAGAGAGACTGCCCCCAGTCTTACCTCTCTCATCTCCGAGTTGTATGATACCCTGATAAGGATATATTCCCCTCCCCCTACTCTGCAGGTGCCCCTTGGAGTGGCTTACCAGCAGTGTCAAGATAACCTTCCCACAGTATTATCCCTGTCAACTCAGAGTTGTATGATGCTCTGATAAGGATATACTCCCCTCCCCCTCCCCATCCTCTGCAGGTGCCCCTTGGAGTGGCTTACCAGCAGTGTCAAGAGAGACATCCCACAGTCTTATCTCTCTCATCTCAGTGTTGTACGATACCCTGATAAGGATATACTCCAGGTCAGAAAGTGCCATCAGAAGATGTTCTCGTGTGGCAGCCCCACCATCTGGTCGCTCAAAGTTACTCTGCAAAAATGTGGACAAGAAATAGAATGAACAACCCCTCAATAAAAGATAAAAATTCGTTGCATGAATTAAATATTGCAAAAGGAAAATAAAATGGCAATAGTGCTTTCATTTTTGGATGTATGCAGAATAAGTTCATGAAAATTCTAACCTCAACAATTTGAACATTCACTCTTTTCAACTGCGCTGGTGGGAGTGGATCGTGTTTGTATAATAACACAATGTCATTACCCTGAAGGAGAAAAAAAATATGGTCACCATAGTCTTCCATACATAGATGCATCTTAGATTAAGAGGGACCGTGGCCTTTGATTTACAATACCCTTTTAGGCAAAAGTTCTCAATTAATTTGATTGGTATGCCATGTCGTGTTGCATCACCACAAGGGGAGTTGCAGAATATAATCTTGTCTAACAGAGCCACCTACCCAGCCCTGCCCTGCCCTGCCCTACCCCCCCCTCCCCCTCACATTCCCACACTCCCAACCAGAGTGTTGTTCTACCAGGTTTTAAGAAAAAAGAAAATTTTACCATTTGCATCAGTTTCTTTTCCATGGCATTTCTTCCAACCTTCATTTCACAAGATCCTCTACTAAAGGCCCTCTTATACCATTGTTTGATTGATTAGGTCTAACTTTTAGTGAAGATTACATCAGCAAATAGTCCAGAAAGAGGTGCACAGTAGATTGTAACCACTGGATCACTGGACTACTGAACCACATCTCTACAGTTTCATTTCTGATCATGTAAAATTGAAAACCTGACTTTGAAGACTGAAGACTTGACAACTGCATGGCTCCCTAATGGTCTCCTTCCTAAAACTTTTAATAAAATTTTGCAAAGTTCCCATGGTAAAACAAGATTTTTTTTAATGCAGATAATTCATCTTGCTACAATTACAATTAAAGACTTTATAAAAGCTTAAAATTAACAAACTTTGAAAGAAAAGATACGAGATAAAAAGTTGGACACTTACAAAGATTTGCACGTCAGCAATATTTATGCTCCGCCCACCTTCATTACTGCGGTAATATGTGTTGTAGGTCAAATTACCACCATAGGAGGTAACCTGGAACATGAGAAAAGCAAACAACCGTTCAAACAGAAAAGCAGAGATAATTTCTTTTAATGTCAATAGGCTTACAAGAATTCTTCAAGACTCTCTCTAGAATTTTTACCACACTTGAAACTGATAAACAAATGGCATTTAATATTCACGAGAGTTCATTTCTGTTACACATATTGTTTTAATTCTCAGCAGGTAAAAACATCTTTTCTTAGGTGTCAAATGACCATATTAAGATGTGTTTATTGGAGGGTGAAATAGAATAGAGATTGCCTCTGGACAAGGGGTCTGCGTCTTGTCAGGTTGCCTACATCTAAGGATTAGGGCTATTTTACAGCCAGCTAATAACTTTCAAATTCTTGCTAGTTTGAATCTATAAAGTACTAATGGAGATGTATATGTAATGTCTCTTTCCAATCAGGGTCCAGCATTTAACAATGCAGGGTTTCAAGACCCTTGCATTCTAGTGCGCTATAGTCAGTCCTTCACAATATCTCCTAACATATAAGTAATATCAAGTACTAGTTACAAACCTAGTAAGGAAGGTTATTTTATCAGCCAAGATGAGGGGAAAAACCTAACACAGTAATGTAAAACCCAAAGGCACAGCTTAGAATCACAGCCTGCGTATGGGTCCATGTAGCTTTGAGATCACCTACGTTGGGAGGCTATCACTTCATTATAACTTCATTTTATTGTAAAATTACCCTATTCCCCCTGAAACGTAATGGTAGCTCCCAGAAATAGTCTTGATTAGCATCTAGAGCGTTGAATCTATTAAAGGCGATCTCATCATTGTCAGGGTTGATGAAGAAGCCAGAGTCCAGTCTCAGGGTGTTTTCAAGGTTTCTCAAGACAACATTATGAGGGTCACTGGAACTTCTAAAGTCCAATCGAATCTATAAAAACAAAACAATTGTGAAATGTATGAGCTAGTACTAACAAACTGATTGCAGAGAGATAAATACTAAAGCTTTGAGCGGGGAAGACATGGGATTCCTTTACAAAGTTGCAGGGCGATAAAACCCAGTTAAAAGAGCCGTAATAATGGAATGGGTTATTAGAAGTATTCAGCTGCAATAAATCTGATCTGATGTTAATATACTCTCAACTAGTGTTGGAACGATTATCAGTACTCACAATCGGTATCAGCCAATATTTTCCATTTTTATCCTGCATCGGTACTGGAAAAATCTACCTTAAATGCTGATATTACCTTGCCAATATTTTTTGCCCCATATGTCATGAAAATGGTATACTATTTGAGTAGTTCTGAAAGAAAGTTCCAATTACCTCATAAATATGAAACGACACATCATTGTGCCCGGTAGTCTATGGTTAGTTGCACAATGCTTATTTCTTAAATATCAGTATCAGATTGATGTTGGCCGATATTGATAACTGAAATATAAATATCAGTAATATCCGCTACTTGCAATATCGATATAACACTACTCTTGACTTACCTTTTCTCTGTAGAGATCACTACTGGAGCACTCCCTGGTGATGCCAGAACAGAAGCAGAAGGTGCAACCATCTGGATTGTTGATGTCCAAGTTGTAGTAACCTGGGGCACAAGTATCACATGACTGACCTGTCACGAATGGCTGGTAATAAAAAGAGAACATTTATTACTTTAAACAATCTGAAAATACGTATGAACTTTGTGGTATATGACACTTCTTACACAAAACAAGATAGTCCAGACAGGCAGGAAACATTATATTTCATCTCTGATTTGGTAATACTATTGTGTTAAAAGGAAGATGGCAGTCACCCCAAATTTATTTTTAAAAGTTTGCTAAATCTTACAAATCTCTTCTCCTTCCACTCACATGTATCTTTCATTATGTTTCTATATACAAACATTGCATACTGAAGGTAAACCAAGGAGTGCTTCTGCATGAATCTAACAAATGAGTAACAAACATGTTGTCACATGATGGATAAGAGCCATTCCTGAACTAGGAAGATGGGGCACACTCATTCAAACTGGGGGATTGAATTTTCCCTTTAAGTTTTCACTTACATCTAGCCTAGCTGCCAACATGTCAAGGATGTTGCAATTCCTTTACAGGTATGCTGAACTGTTTTAAAGCCATGAGAATTACTGCCTTTTGTTAAATTAGACTGAATGTTGGAAAAGATGCATTAATTGATTTTTACTCCATCTTTTCTTTAACTTATTTTTTATCCCTTTGTTCTTGCTAACACTTTATAACACATTCGTGTTGGTGTGTCGTTAAACCCCATCTAACTAACTCTTCGCTTTGCGCACTTTTTTGTTGACCATTTGGAAACCTATGGTAGACAGAGCCCCTGCCCCTGCAACACAATCCTACCACCTTCCCTATAACCCAGGTAACCAAAAGTTGAGTAAACTTTACAACATGAGGGGTATCATATTCACTTAGAATGCAAACACAGGAATGGGTCACTAATGCAGTCTTTCTGTCCTGAGAAACATGTAAATGCCTTTTCGTTGACTAAAAATTTGTCTTACAATCTTCTACAACAACGCTAAAGTAATTTCAACTTCCACCTATCCAACGGATTCTCATGCAAATCACAACTGTGAACTTGCTCTTTGTCTAGAATATGTCTGTTTACTTGCTTTCTTTCTTCTTCGTTGTAAATTATCTGAAAACAAAGTAATACCTTGCACTGACAACTTCTGCCATCATCAGCAAGTGTTCCCCTCGAGTCACATGAGTTGTCAGCTGCACAAAACAATACACAAACAAATATAAGCAAACGTAATTGGTCCTCCCACATCAGAGTAATTATACTTGTACTAGGCCAACTAAAAGGCATTGTCTGATGGGGCCTTACATGGAAGATAAAAAATTTTCATTACATGTCATCCACACCCTATAACAAAACTCCATTCTTAAATCAAGATATCCCTTCTTGAAGAAAGGTTATTTTAGTCAAGAAATACCTCCAGGTTTCCTCAAGATCACAGAACGTGATGCCAAGTGGGCAAATAGCCTCAGATTACTATTGCTATTCTTTATGATTATATACCTTGTTTAATTGTCCTTAAAATTTGGTAGCATTTGAATGTTTAAATGTTTTTCCCTGTACACGTAGTGTAAAACCATTCCATACTTATGAAACAGCAATCAAAGTTATGAAATGTTCAATATAGTGATATAAACATTACACAGAAATGCGAAAGCTAAATCTAATCAATTTGCCCAGATGACATCACAGATTTCCCATCATGCACTGCAGAAACTTAAAATGAAGCAGTTCTTGTATGTTTCAGATGCAAAAGGCTTGAGATTTCCACTGCCTAACACAGAAAATTCTCCTGTTTTTTTTTTTTTAAATATCAAATTTGGTCACCAGAACATGCTTTTAAGTCATGAACAGTTTTGTGCAATAAGTAACCAGTATGACCACTAATTGGCACAGAACCATTTTAAATGAGGGAGCTGTTTCAAGCTGTTAGGTAACTGCTGCTTTTTGGAACATTACATCTAACAGAACTGAATGCATCAATCATTACTGGGCTGTAGGAATATATATCACAAATGGACCACAACAACTAAAGTTGTTATAAAATTAACAAGAAACTTGCTGGTGTTTGACACATAGGAGTTCCAAATTAGGGCCACTGGCCCATTCAACAATGATCATTGATCTATGCAAGAGGGAAATGGCCAAATAGGCCCCACCCCACCAACTCTTTGATCTAGTGGGCCCTACAAATATTAAATATTTTTTAATTTAATGTAATAAAGATGAAGGAACTGTTTACTTTTGTGGCTGCTAGGACAGCAAATGTAAAAGGACATAAAATCATATTAAACCTAACAAACCTTCGAAATGACAAAAAGATGATTTAAATAATCTGAACTCAACAAAACTGTGTTTAGATTCTGGACTTACATACAATTATTACACAATTTAGGGAACTCCTTATTACTATCAAGAAAGTCATCACATAAATCACAGCACATTACTTAAAACAACAACACAAGATAAGATATCATTTTCACAAGCTTACATCTAGTACAGCGACCTCCCACAACAGTTGGGTCTCCAGTGTAGCCTTCAGCACATCTGAAAAAAGAAGGTATACTATCACCAATAAGAGGATGCTTTCTATAAGGCACCATGTCAAAATATCAGGCTGCAGCTGTCTCACCTAAGCTGCAGCTGCCTCAGTCATGCTTTGTTTTTATACACATTACAACAGTATGATTAATTTAATAAGCTATTGTAATGTTTACAGTAACAAGCATGGCTGCAGCTGCTGCAGCTTGGCTGAGGGAGCGGCAGCTTGGCTGTTTTGACATGCTGCCTAAAATGCAACTGAATTAGTGGCAAGTGAGATGTATTCTTCTGTGGACCCAATGTTAACATTAAATCCTGTCAAAGAACTCAACTTTAATGCCTTACTAAAATTTCACAATGCTTTATTTTAATAAACATCTCATCACGAATACGAGAACTTAAGTTCTTTGCTAAATGGACCTGGACTGACCTCTTTGAAATCTTAATTTCCAAGTGGCCATAACTACCTCTGCATGAGTTTTAAAACTTCTGGAAGCTATAATAATATCAACATCAATGAATCTTTGCAACTGAACTTCAAATCAGAAAGAAAAAGGAACCCCCACTTTGAATTTCAATCTTATGGCAGTGACAGGTATCAATTTTTCTGTCATTCTTAAAGAGAACAGAACCATACCTCTCACAGTTGAGTCCTTCGTATCCTTCCGCGCAATTGTCACAGACAGCACCAGCACGTGGATCATAATAACAGGTTGGTGAAAACCTGAAAATGATGAGAAAATAAGTTAGTGACTAGCATTATACTTTGACATTCATAAAACAGTTATATGAAAATACTATAGAGTAATATTGTTAAGTTGTTGACAATGTTGAATGAAAATTTGACACTTCATATAGGAACTTAAATACTTTGAGGCTGGGGTAGAACCATGGTTCCAAATACTGTGATATTCTGATCAATGTTGATACTGTGATTGTGAAGTCTCTATATCAGTATAAATGCTTTGAGGCAGACTCTTGCCACCCTCCCTCCCCACCCCTGAAATGCATTCACCATATTATGCCCACACTTTGCAATTGGTCAAAATACTTTGTCTTGGGGAGGAAGTAACTTAAAGCAACAGCAAATGTGGGCCACTCTGATTGGCCAATGGTATGTATGTGCTGATCAGTGAAAGGTTTATTGCACAGCAGAGTGGCTGTTCAGAGAGGCAACAGATTCCAAAGCTGTGACAGGGTGTACATTACATTGTTTGGAAAGGGTTTACAAACTACTGGGGTGTCTTTAGTGGTAGAAAATTAGCCTTGGGTATTTAAAGTACCTTGTGGAAGATGCAAGGAATATTACACATCTGTGTTCTGACATCTTTTTGTTATGACGATACTATATAAACATGTGGAGAATGTGGCATTGAGTGACAACTCTGCACTTTAATTTCATTCAACAGAGAATTGTTTTGTTTTCAGCCCTATTCCGAACCATTTCCTCAACCTACCTCCATCCCCCTCCCAATCTAACCTTACCATAACCTCCTTACCCCAGCCCGAGCATGTAGGTATATAGGGAATGAAACGTGCAGAATTGGAATAAAAAGAATCAGAAAGTACAGCAGCCCTTGAAAGGACAATTGTCAAAACTGATAAAGGAGATAAATATAGACTGTTTCTAGAACTGCAACAACTTGATACTTCACAATGTGCCCTTATAGAGTTCTGTCATCCCTCTCCAATACCATTTTATATCATGCCCCCTCTATACTGAACCACAGCAACCATTGCACCATTAACTTAGCAAAATCTGGTTTACTAGACCGGAATATTGCATGCACCTCTAACAATGTATGATGTACCCTGACAGAATAACACAGTACTCACTGATTGGATGGGTTTGTGAGAGGGCAGGGACAGGGTTCACAGTCCTGTGATGTTCCAATCTCCGCATTACCATAGAAACCGTCCTGGCATCGGTCACAAAATGGACCTTCAGTGTTATCCTGACAGTCCTGAATTATTCATAAACAGAAAATTTTAAGAAATGATCATGACAGGAAAGTAATCAAGACAACTTTCATGCAAACTTCAGCTTAAGACCTTCACAAAAGAAAAACAATTATACAAAGCAAGACTATACATAACTGTCTTGATTTGAATGTCATGATGATGCAATCACAATCAATTTTTGATTTCTTTCATTGAAGATATGAGAGTGTACCTCCAAAGAGCTGTTTTCACTTAGGCACCATGTCAATACATCAGCCAAGCTGCAGCTCCCTCAGCCAAACTGCAGCAGCTGCAGCCATGCTTCGTTACTGTACACATAACAACAGCAGTATTAGAGTAATCCTTCTATTGTGATGTGTATAACACCAAAGCATGACTGAGGCAGCTGCAGCTTTATAGCTGAGGCAGCTGTAGCCTGACATTTTGACATGGAGCCTTAGCATTTATAGATCAAATCCCCAAGAATGGGTACATTGAAATTGTTTCCATATCTTTTGCTTGGCTCCACTATGCAAATATGATCACATGGAATGTTTTCATGGTGCCAGTATTTCTTTTGTAAATCTTTATTTTGATGTGTAATACTGACATCTCACAAGTACACAAATGTTCCTCCCAAATTAATCTCTTTAGGCCATATCAACATTACAACTGTCGTTTTCCTTAAGGCTGGACAAACAAAGGATAACATAAGAAAGAATTGTTGGTCCCTCCTTTCACATCACAAATTTGCACAATTAGCTAATGCTTATTCATGCAGTAGGTGTGTAAGAGATATTGCAA
>WURT03174354.1:0-10404 GCA_009936505.3 Holothuria glaberrima | reverse complement strand
AAAAAAAACAGACCCAAGCAAATGTATTTAGAAAAGAAAGAAAGAACCACAGAAAAGCTGAAAAGAAGGATTATCTTACGGTGCACACATCATTTACACCGATTAACCAGGGAAAGGCTATCAAGTCTGTAAATGCATCTGAGTTCTATGACCTACAGTTTTTGTTTGGATGCGTTTGCAAGCAAGTGAAGCTCGATTAATTAAACAATGTTGCAGATATGGAAGTGTTTCCTTTTCTTATTTCTTGTCTATGACCGCGATTTCTAACCCGTAATTTACACCGCGTTTCACCCACGTACTGTTTCCCGCATCCTTTACAGTTGATCAGGTGAACCGCCCATACCGACGCACAAGTTACGGTATTTTACTAAAAATGGTGAACCTTTCTCCGGTAGCATTACTGTACTAATGTCAGTTTCCTGTAGGACGTTGCAAGTAACACAATTCTTAGCAGGAGTCTTAAAACTACCCCTGAGTGCACTCCTGATATTTTCAACAGGTCTAGCCCTTACTAAGTGTTAATGACGAGCTCTTGGTTGACGGTATATAACCTAAGGCAGCATTGTTACACTCCTATGACGTATGGGAAACTCAACCCAAATTTAACCTAAACTTAAGCTCAGTTGACCGCGCTCTGTCACATAGCCCTCAATGGCTCATTGATTGGAGCATTCGCCTTGTGTGCTGGAGGTCGCTAGTGCGAATCCTGCTTGAGGCTAAGTTTTCCATTTCCATTCATATATTGTAATACTCTTTCAGCAAAAGGCTAGTGTTAGAAGAAAATGGCTTAATAATCTCTGTACGACTATAAATTACAGCGTTGGATTAACTCATATATATATATATATATATATATAAACTGAACAATGGCTGGTTGTGGATACAATCGCATAATTTTGAAACCTGTAGAATATACGTCTAATATCTGCAATCTTTGCCTTACTATGAAAGACTACAAATGATGTAAAACTGAGTTCCGAGCTAGATCTGAACCACCGACCTTGCCGCTCAACGTGCAGCATGCTCTTCCAACTGAGCACACAATATACATTTGGAATTGCAGTACAAAAAGCATTTCCCGTCTGGAAGGAATCACTAAGTGTTTAGATTCTCTGCTTTACTCTGACAGATTCAAACCAAGATGACGTCTCCCTTCGCTGTCTTGCAAATACATTCCTCGTTGTGATTCCTGGAAGACTACTGACCGATCACTCAAATGTCATTCATCTACTGGACAGTAGCTGCGTTGGAAAACGACTCTCAAATGGCGACGTTGAAGTTGAAAGTCGTTACGACGGTTGCGGAACTGTTCAAGAGGTACGTAAGTGGACTAAAAAGCCGTTAACGGCTTGATTAGCATATTCCTTGGATTAACCAACCTTTTTTTTTTCTTTTTGTGAAAACTTAATTTTACACGAGCCGCTGTGGAGGTGTTAACTATTATCTGCTTAGAAGTTGGAGTTACCTTATCAACCCAAGCTAGAAATGAAGATATTTATCTAAAGGTGCGTTCACACCAACACTGAAATCTGCTGCGTTTTGCGGGCGGGACGCAAAATTTATTATCTCAGAACGAATGGGGCGATTTTCTAAATCTTCATTGATATAAATTGTCCCTATTTGTTATGGAAAAAGCTTTTTGTTGTCTCGCCCGCAAAACGCAGCAGATTTCGGTTTTGGTGTGAACGCATCTTAAAACTAGCCATTTCGCCAACTTTTGTAACTCAACTTCCACTTTTGATTGTTCAGATAACCCGAAGAAAACCATTCACCGCTGAAAATGATTTGCGCATATATTTTTAACTTAACTATGTTAAATATGTTTCAACACCAAGCAAAGTGTACTGCTAAAATTTCATCTTTACACGATTAGGTAAACTATATTGCAAAAAAGGATAGAAATAAGATTTCATCGTATCGTATTCTTTTAATTTTTCCGGCATCTTCGAGACTCACAAGACGGCACTCATTGGGCTTCCGTAGGCAGGTAGGACAGCCGGCCACCGATTGAACGCTGTTGTTAGCTTCTTTAATCGTAACTTGCCAAAAATGATTGTGGACAGTATACTTCAAATTTAAAACATAGTAATAACGTCTATAACGAACGACTGTTTGCGCTTAGGAAAAATGCGATCTGGTGGTGACACTTCCTTCGATTCATTACCCTTCCATAGGCCTAAGCCTATAATACTGAACTACTGTTTCCGAGTCCGCAGATTCCCAACTTGCATTACATGACTGCCCTGTTGAAGACAAACGTCATTCAAACCCCTAAGCCAAGGAGTTGCCAAGCCTGGAACCGTATCCCGTCCCTGGAACTTTTCTCCCCCTAGAAAATATAAAAAAATACTATTGCGTTAATGTATTTTAGTATATCCATCCCCTAAGATATAGTTCTCCCCCTGAAAGCTGTCTCCCCTCCCCTTTCCCTGCAGTACCATTTTTTGGCTACCAGACTGACAATCATAAGCAGCTCTCTGTAGGCCTGTAGCTGTCAGGAAAGAAAGTATTAGGCATCGTTGGAGATAGTTTCATTCGAAACAACCGAGATACTTTTCTACGTCGCAGGCCGTGCGGTATAATCCTTGCTCAGTCATTTTCAGTGGTTTGGGAAGCTGAGGAGCTAAGCAAACAGAGTTCGCTCCGCGGGGTACCGAAATACTTGATGCTGACTCATAAGGATATGATGCGGAATCTGAGGACAGCACCCATTTGGGTAAAACTTGTCGATTTCAGGACAAAAAAGTGTCGTTTTTCAGGACATAATTCATGACATGAAGTTGTTTGTCAATGAGGGAACAGTACATGGCGAACACTTTTCATTCCTATATAAGATGTCTTTCAATGCACCTATGAGCTGACTGCATCATTGATACACCGAAGCCCATATCTTCATCAGACCACACCGTATCAGGCAGTCATCTTACCTGCTTACAGCTCCCTTCGCAAATGGCCCAGGGTAAGAAGAATTTTCGTTGAGTCAGCAGTAAGCTTATAGAGCTTATGCACTGACGTTATGCTGACGCCACGTCAGAGGACGAACGATGCATGAAGCTAGGTGGATAAGGTACACGCCTTTGTTACATACACTGTAAGAACCACCTACAATCCTCGACAAAAATGATGGGAAAAACAAGCAACAGTAAGATCCCTATCCCCTTGTCCGCATCCACATTCCCCGTTCAATGTTGCGGCAGCGCAACATGTTCTGAGACTACAAGATTGATACAGGGGGCGGGGTTTGTCCCATGTACTTTTGTCGAGGATTGTAGACTGCACTCACGTAGGTGGGCTCAGGCGTGTGTCCCATCGGATACAACTTTTTCCAAAAGTCCCCTCGACTCTCTGGCAAAGAGCCGAAGGGCGGAAACCAGACTTTTACTCCCGAATGAGTTCTGCTTCCCAAAGGAGTTACGTCCCCAAGGGTCAACTTCAACTGAATATGACCAACCCCGGCCTTCAGACCTCTACATCACGGGTCTGTCATGCGTGGTCCCGTTCTAAAATGGCTGAAAAGAACAAACACTACACATACCAATCACGTACACCAGGGAGTTGCAACGGAACACTCCGGCTGTATACTTTTGTATTGGTGTAACTTGCGAAGCTGCCCGCTTACCTAAGCCGAGGGCGCACTTCTACGACGTCATAGACATAAGGTCCATTGATGAATTACTGTTGCCTTCAGTAGAGGAATACATGAATGGTTTTTAATATGCGGGTGGCACCAATGTTAAAGGTCTAGTTACGCAGTTACATATTTAATGTTAAAAGCATTAAACATCCAGAAAATTGCCTCAATTCCCATTAAAACCCAAGAAATATTGACCATTCTATTTTACACTTGCATCGTGAATCACGAGCTCATTATGCAAATTTTTGACATCGAAAGATGGACTCACCGAGTATGACTAATGTTATCCTTTTTTCAACCTTCATTTCAAGGACATCGTATCTTTGGTACCCCTGAGGGATATATTATGGAAGTTAAACTTGTCTTCTTGAAAAATATTGTCACTAGCTAAACTGTAAACTATGTGATTAACAATTAAGAGATAATTTATATAGCGTAAACAACATAAACGCTAACCCTGTGCAACACTCTACGTCATTATTTTGCATAGGCAATGGATAACTCCAGAAACCACCAAGCTTGGAAGAGCCGTCTCGAGAACTGTAAAAGATATTGAAATAATATCAACGGGTCTTTCATTTTGGGAATTATATTCTTTAACTGACAAGTAAAAAGATCTTTTTAGCCACATGTTACCATGACTTAAAGACTCCTTTCTCCAGGAACTACTCAACGCAGTGAGAGGATCTGAAGTATTCAAGGTATTCCGATATCGTTCTTCGGGTTCAAAGTTTGAGCACAATACTCAAGACGGGGCTTGATATTGAAAATAATCCGCATATACTGCAAAAATCAGCTTCGGGGGAATTACAAACAGAAAATGTGTTAACAAACTTGTGATTACATCTTTGAAACGTGAACAACCACCCTGTAGCCAATGGGAAGGGCGAGGGGAGTGCCACCTAAAAATTTTCACGTACTATAACGTTACCCTAATGAATTTTGGTATATCTCGTCCTCCAAATGAATAGTTCGCCCCCAGAAGTCAGGGGTATATCCAGGAATTTTCAATAGGGATCCGCAAGGTCTGATTGATGGCTGTCCTAGAGGAGGGATCTAAGGGGGCCGTAGGCTACACTGACTCGTGATATAGTTTTTCACGATCAATTTTTTCATGACGGTAAATGGAGGGGGAGGGAAAAAGGCTGACTCACCGCTGGATCCGAAAGTTTCTCCTTTTTTTTGCCTCAACTTTTTTCTCGCATTACGGCCAATAGGGGAGAGGGGAGCGGACCTGTTGCCCCCACTTGATGCGCCACTGGAAGCTATCTCGGCCCCTTCAGTACCTTGTCTGGAAACAGACTGGGTTAAGCATGAAGGAAACACTGACTGTTTAAAATGTCAATAAATATTGATTCTGCACGTCACATCATATATTGACCCATGCTGAGCGAACTCCCCTAAAAATCTGCTTCGCTAGAGACTAAACTTCTGTTTACATCACAGGGCCATTGGAAGAAGGAGATGGGGGCTGAAGCCCCTCCCACCATGTCTTTCCGTTTGACGGGATTTTTGTCTTAAAAAGTCCAAAATGACCCTAAAAACTGACAAGTTTGGATTTGAGTAATTTAGCCCCTTCCAACCCTACCTATCTTCCATTGACATTGCATCAGTACTTCAAAAAGGGAGTTTCTATTTGACAGATGACAACTCCTTGATTCGAACAAACTTCACGAGATCGGTCGAAGCTGCAAGCGATCTTAATTGGTATAGTTCAAAATCATAATTTAAGTGTAAATCTGTTCATATTTAACGAATGTAAAGACATGGTCTAGATTAATCTAATCGTTTTTTTTCCTTCTTCTCTCACACAGGTAAATGAAGGCGGGAACAAAATCGTTTATAAAAATTTAGTCACAAATGTGGATGCATCTTCTCTTTCCGGCACTTGTGAAGTTGAAATAGAAGTTGAATGCCTCTTTGACGAAGATCAACTTGTATCGACCAATTACACTTTAATGAGTAATTTACGACGGTCCCTCTCACAGACGGGGGAGTACGATATCTCCTTTTTCCTTTACACGGATGATACTTTTAGCGAAGCACAAGAGACACCTGTCTTCGTGGACAGAACCAAGAGAATTTACTTGAAGGCACAAATGGAGACACAGGTCTCCGGGTTGAGTCTTGTCGGGACGCGTTGCTGGGCCACTCCGAGCGATAGAAGTAACGATGGTACTTTTGCTAATTTAATCCAAAATGGGTAAGCCGCCCCTATATAAATACACTGTCTAATTGAAATGTGCCGGTAGGTTTTCTCGAAATGACAGAGCAGAACCTTCATATATCTTGCCTGTGCATGCAAGAAGATTGCAAAAGACAATATCGTTTCCTTCGTCCTTTAACCTACCCCGCGGAGCGGACGCTGTTTGCTCAGCTTCTCTGCTGAACAAGGAATATGCCATACAGTCTGCTACGTAGGCAACCTTTAACCAAACCAAATAGTTTCATAGTTGTAACAAGTAGCCTAGTTTTTGGTAGATATGGCAGTTCATAGATTTTGCGGTTTTTCTCGGCAAATTATTCCAACCTTGTCTTTCAATGTTAGCTTGCTTGGGTTTTATGCGCAACCTGGGCATCGTGTCCTGTTGGACAGCTCTGGGCCGTAAGTAGTTTATGGAAGCGCAAATGGAAAAAGATCTTATTTACGAAGGCACGTATAGACAAGATACTAGGAAGGGCGAAATAACTTCTGGTGGGAAAAGGTATTTTTAGGGGAGAGATAATTTTGAGGAGGGGGAAAGATACACATAAAATTTATAAAGGCAATGATAATATGGAACTTTCTAGAGAGACGAAATTTTTCTAGTGGACTCCGCTCCCTCGGCCCCTCTTGGCTAAGAGGTTGGTTTTACGGTGCGTGTGCGTGCTTGCGGGTTTAGCTCTCTTTGAGTACGTTCTGCCTCGTCTAGGTAAGAATTAAGACCAATACATTGCACTCCTGCCTTGTTACCTTCTGGCTATGTGTTTAATAAAGAAGGAAATAGAGTTCGGTAATTGTTCATCTGGCATCCAGGGTTCGTTCGGCCCTGTCACATCTCAACGAAGTACAGTTGGTGTATAATGTGTTTTTGTCCTTTCAGAACAAGAGATGTGGTTACCTTTTAATATTCATGAAGAAATTAATCTCCTTGGTGCGTGGGGCATCGGGCATGGGGTATGAGGCTACTAGGTTACCGGTATGGTTCAAAGAACCCACAGGAGTGTGAAGCAAGTTGGTTTAGGAGCGTATCTTAGGCCCTTTGAAAGAACAGCATACCGGTGCCCCGGGGGGGGGTACATATGTAAGTTTAAAGATGATTTTAACACTGTGAACGGTGTAATACTTAACCGTCCAAAATAACATTGCATTCGTAATGCGGGACTTAAAACTTTGATTTACCAGGGAGTTGCCGTTTGACTAGCAAATCAAGTGGTGAGCTATTTTGTGAGCTTCAGAAAGATTTTAAACAAGTGGATTGGGCAGAAGGCACGGCGAGAGGGATCCTTGAGATCTTACTTTTACGAATACTGCTTACAGTCGTCAGAGATCAACTGTTGAATAATGGGGAAGTGCGAAACACACCAAAAATTCAACTTGGAAAGAAATTTTGGGCTGTTAAATACGTTTAGAGTACTTTTTCTCTCTTTCTGAAACATAAAGCACACTAACACATTTTATTTACTGGATGTTTTAGGTCAAAAATATTATCAACTAGACGCAATTGGTATGGTGGTTGGGGTGATTGTGTTTGCCCCAGCTACGGTTTTAGCAAAAAAACTGCTCTAATCAAGTTTAAAGTAGGGTATGCTCTAACTGAGATAAACTGAAATAATAGCAATCATGCATGCAATTGATTTTAAAAATTCACTGCAAGGTTGTCGCATGACGTATTTGTTTTACAGATGTCCGGTCGACGGCCGTCATGTGGAAATTAAGTCAGATGTCAATGCTACCCCGAAGCCATCCTTTGCATTTTCAGCACTTGCAGCACAACCTGATCTGAATAGTCACGTGGTAAGGATAATTTTCTGTTTGAAATGTAAGGGATGGCGCTATGCGAAAATGGAAAGAACCTTCCTTCCGGTCTTAAAGGTAGATTGATTAAATCCACCTGAATTACTCATGTACTGACATGATAAACTGCAAAGAAGTGACACGCTGTGCCTCACCAGACAACAAATGCATTCGCTATTCATATTTACCCCGCTTTACCATAAAATTACCATGAAGGTCAGTCTCACTCTAACTTCAGGCAGACCTCTTCGCTCAGCTATAGCTCATACTTGCCATGGATTCCCCAAAACTGACTCAATGTCCACATCACACTGGTACTTCTAAGCCGCTTTGATATCCACTTAGAAGAGTCAAACCCCATTTGGCAACAGTTAAAAAATTTGCTCCAGTGTTTAACGTTTCGTTTTCATATCGATGCCAATTGGACGGAATGCTATTGTAAGGGTTGACTGGAGATTCCGAAAATTATGAAAATCCACTTTTAATTATTTACTTCAAAACCTAATAGCTTATTCAATCAAAATTTAATTGTATGCACAGACTGTAGAATGACGGATGCTGTTCCAATTACAAAATTTCATATTTCAACTTGCCCCCTTGGGATGGTTTTGAAAATTTTCGAAGTTGTGAACAGGTACAAATTACCCTCACCCCTTCCTCATATGGGATCACTCGAGCAGGCCAACAAAAATAACATCTTGCACCATGAGGCCTTGAAAAAAGAAAAATACCTAAACTTCCTTAATTTTTCTCCAATTTTACATAATGAATAATTCAATTCCTTTGTTATAAAATCTATATCAAAACATCTTATCATCTGCATTGTCTGTGTTTAGCACCCCGACCCCGACCTTGAAGCAGACAATTGACTAATACTGGGAATGGGTGATACCTTTTACTTTGAGAGGTTTTGTTTAGGTATGATCACCTGGATGCACAACGGTGCTATTTCTGGCAAAATCTGATCAAATGATGTTTAGGAATTCTCACTATATAGTAAAAATTTTGGCTGTGACGTAGCACTCTCCAAGGCTACCACACCGACCGTCCGGCCCCTCACTTAGTACACCACTGTTGAATGATAGTTCTTTTCAATTCCTAACTCCTATTATCTTACATTCAAAATTCATTACAGTCACTATATAAGTTTTCAATCTTTACAGGTCTACGTTCACTGTAAGATTAGGATATGTGAAGCGTCCCAAGCCGATGCATGCAGGCCTTGTTGTTCTGGGTCCTGCAGAGAGAGAAGGTCTAGCGGACTGATGCTTTCCCACCGCTTGAGTCAGGGACCAATTATACAAGAAGTAACCGAACACCCAGGTGAGCTATTTACTTCCTGTTGAGTCGACGAAATAGCTCAACCTTGGAACAACATTTTGGACCAAACTTTTTTCCAGGGCCTTTTGAAATAAATGGGGACATTTTCTACGCGATGCACCCTATCAGGTGGCTCGTTGAATTGAAAGAAACTTCTGACTTAAAATGACCCCTCCCCTTCTCCCCCACCATTACGAGAATGACATTTTCCAGCGGGTCTTGTGTGTTGCACATACAAATGCTTTTCTTTGCAATCTCGTGACTAAAAAACATTTTGGAAATAGTTGGGTTACACCATGTTCCAACGTCTCAATGTTCCGACACACGTGATCCCAAAACTCTCAGCTGGGCGACTGATTAAAAATGGTAAATTTTCCTGATGGGGCATTGCATCCCTTAGGGCTGTAACGCCCGAGAACGAACTCGGACTCGATTACGGACTAGTCCGTTTTCACTGGATTCGAAAATGGCCCGGTATGGGAGGTTCCGGAATGGGAATTGGCCCTGAATGGGCTGCAGCTGAACTTGGATTCGGAGTCGATTCCAAGCAGTCTACAAAAATGATGTTACTGAAAGATGCATTCATATTGGTGCACAATTTAATCCATGAATGATATGGCACACCGTCATCTGAATTCAGGGTGGACCAGACTATGAAACTGACTCCTGAATAAAACCTTTTTAATGAAATGTTCTTGTGAAATAGCCTTAAACGCATTTTTATAATATTCTAAACTGTAAAATGGCCGCATTCAAAATTGGCCCGGACTTGGGTACATTGGAATCGGAATTTGCTCGGAACTGGAGGTTACTGGACTCGGAATTGGCCCGGAATGGTGGCCACTGAAATCAAAATTGGTCCAGAATCGGGTCGGCTGGACTCGGACACAGCCCTGGTACCCCTGCCCCCACTTTTGAATACCGCTGCATTTATAAAGCAGAGAAGGAACCAGGATTTCTTAAAAAGGGACTGGATATGCATGGTGCCCATAAGTTATGGCGAAACCTTAACTTGAGAGAATCGAGGGTAACCATACGGCAGCATATGTGTACGAGGGGGGCAGGGGGAAAACTCCCCCCCCAAAAAAAAAGTTCTGAGGTCGAAAATTCGGGTAGGGGAAGACAAAAATTCGGGCACAGAATAGGTGAAATTCCGTCAGAGATGAAGTAAAAGTGAAAAGATTGCCTGAATTTCCTACTGACTTCCCGAATTTGCCCGAAAAATGTGCAAAAAATTTTGGCGAGCTTCGAGCGCATGTAGTGCTTTGGTAGTCTATTTTTATGCACCTTAACTGCAACGAAATTCCAGCAATTTTTTGAGATTCGGGCAAAAAGATTCTGCCCCCAAATTGGAAGAGTCTCGTATGCCTATGTACGGCGGGAGTTCATTTTTGCAAGATATTCTTGTATGCTATCTCCAGTCTCATCCAGTACTGGTCTCATCTCCCGTAAG
>WURT03174343.1:0-10404 GCA_009936505.3 Holothuria glaberrima | reverse complement strand
TGTCGTGTGGGTGATTCATGTTAGTTACAGTATATCCATACGGCAAGGAATCACTAAGCCTTTTGGCTTTCTGGTTTTGACCAGTACTTCCATAATGTTAACAGGCAGTAGTACTTCCATGGTAACAGTGGAGAAATGGAAACCTAGTATCCTACTAAACCTACTTTGGAGTTGTTGTCCGATCAACACCTCCACAGAAAAAGCTGTGTCTCTGATTCTCACAGGAATTAATACAATGCTGGGGTTACAAAAAGTTCACACATCAAATTTGCTTGGACACACCAATATTTCTTCTAGTAATTTTATTAATCAAGAATTTTTAATCCGCAGGCTTTCAAGTTAAAAGTTGAAAAAGGGCAAACTGAAGAAGAAATCCTGAATTCACAGAAGGAATATTGTGAGTATAATTAATGCCTTTTTTTAGCATATGCTTAAACTATTTCTTTGACATAGATGCTGAAAATTCTCATTCAAAATGATAGTCCAAGATGCATTAGTAACCTGTTAGATGTACTTGTATAAGAGCATCCTGGATGTATAAATGTTATTTGAGGTCAGGTCATTCCAACATTCGTAAAAATGAACCATGCAGCCTTCTCTCATGGTGTGTGTAAAGAGAAGAGGGCAAGAAATTTGGAACATGAATAGTAATGCTTTGTGTGCAGAGCTTTTGAGGGTTTGGAAATTTTTGAGTCTAGGAGCAGATGGGCACAGCCCACATCAGCTCCAATCATGTTATGACTAAGGTGATAAAATTTTGACTTTTGGCTGCCTAGATAGCAGGAAATGAATTCTTGGATAAAAATTTCCAAAACACTTAACATTTTTAATATGTCATGTCTGGTCTTGAATCTGTGAGTTGATTGGTTTGAATTTCTGGATAGCTGCAGAAAATCTCTGAGATTTGGCAGGTCTTGCATTATGGAATGTAGAAACAGAATCACTTTACTTCGATAGCTGTATAGTGATGTTGTCTTGGTGACTTGGGAATGAATAATTTGTGGCAGAACTTGAGAAATTTATGTTGAGACTAAAATGTAATGAACTGTAAAGCACTGTATGCATACAGTAGCAATAGTATTGTTATTGTTGCTACTTTTTTTTTTTTTTTATTTTTTTTTTGCTAGAGATTAAAAGTTGTAGATATTTTCTCTTACCATCATAGTGAGGCACCATAACAAGCAGTTTGAAGATTTGATGAAAAATGCCAAAAAAAGTATGAAAAAAAGAATGACATCACCTGCCACACCTGAAAGGTTCGCTGCTTCTAGCAGTGAGACAGAATCTGAATCAAAGACTAACCCTGTGACTGGTAGTGAGTCCAACTCAGAGGAAACTGTAGGTGATATTAATTCAGCAAAGGAAAGTAACTCATCAGATAGTTTACAGAGCTCTGACATTCAGGAAATTGCATTGAACTCTGAGAACATAACAGATGCAAATGTAGCACAAAGTACGACTGAAAGTGTCCCTGCATGTGGAGCAAATTGTACAACTGAAAATGTCCCTGCACAGAAAGCAAAAAGTACGACTGAAACTGACCCTGCAGAGAAAGCAAAAATTACAACTGAGAATGTTTCTGCTAATTGTTTGCCTGTGGACCAAGAGGAAAACATACAGAATATGGACACAGAGAAAAGTGAAAAAAGTCTTGTTTCAAAAGAACCTGAAATGACAGGAAATGAGGGTGGTGAAGGCAGTACGAAATCTCATGAAATGACAAGAAATAAGGACTGTGAGGACAGTTCTTGGAGAGAATTAGAGGGAAATATTTTTAAAGAAAGTGTGCTTCCAGCAGAAAGAAATGATTTTCTTGAAAATCAAGTTGAAGGTTTTAACATAACATCAGAAGGAAAAAATTTTAACTCAGAAAGTCAGGTGATTGATGGTGTAACTGGCCAGACTTGTCAGGTGCCTTTTGAGGTAATGGATCAGACCAGCCCTGTGTTTGGGAAAGATTTTTCTGTAACTTCTGTGGTGAGTATACTGTTGCAAATAATTTGATATGCTTAGAAAAGATATTACTTAGGTTCTACTTCTCATCTGGTAAAATCAGGCAGCATGATAAATCTTCTTTTCTTTACTTGAATGTGTTCTTACAGTGCATATTGTTAATTAACACTTGTGGTAAAGGTGAGCCTCATCTTGTTCAGGAATTAGAGGCAAAAGGTAATAAGGTCAGAAGAGGTCATATCAAATGTTTCCCCCTTCCAGACACCCAGGGACTTAAAAACCTGCTGAAATATTACCTTAATTTGTCCTACAGCAGTTATTGTTCTTGTTATTGGTTGTGATTTAATGTAATAGGTACCACCTGTTGCAGCAGCCATATAATGTCCAAGTTTCTCAGTCTATGAAAGTTTGAAACTTTCATTGAAATGTGACATGCTAACTTAAGTAAGCCTTTAGGCAATGAGCGAGTTCGATAATTCGTTGCTGCATGGAATTGTAGGGACCACATGGGATTATCAAATAGGGCTCAGAACATAGTGGACTGCATTCCCCTATTTCCGTGTGTTTCCAATTTTCTTGTAGTACATACATATATCATTAAGCCTAAATCTAAGTGTGGCCAGCCTAACTGCACAAAAATAGGGGTCTCTATGCTGCTCTACGGCAGATTAAAATGAAATTCTTTTACCAAAGAGGAAATTTTATGTGCAGTCCATGCCACATAATTAGAACCCTCCTTGTATTTGAAATGGATTAAAAAAGGATGATTTGACAAATTTTTCAAGCAAACTCAAATTTTGGAAGACATGTTGAAGGTACGAGTGTGTTTTGCTTATCCCAACGATTTGGACCATATGCCCATGTGGACACAAATTATCGAACTCGCTTATTACGAATGCAGCAAGGCATTGTGGGATGCAAAGAAGATGAACAAATCAAAACCGCCATACATAGTATGTGAAATACACATAATTTGGGACAGTTAAAAAATAATTTCAAGGCCAGGAAGAGGACATTCATGTTGTTCAAGACACAAAACCACAGGTAAAAACTCTTTTTACACTCCTGGCTGATCAAAAAGGGGATGTTTAAATCTCTTCTAAAATTAACACAGTTTCTTGGTCATGTGTTGTAGGTATGGCAGTGTGTTTGTTCATCCCATTTTCGAGATGTGTGCATGCGCAGTCTAAGTTGCAAAAATGCTTATTATTATTTGTGAACATAATTAATATGACATTAGCAAGTGACTTGTTCTCTTTGCATTCTAGGATCACAGCGTTGATCATGTTCAGGATTCTTCATCTCAAGAACAACAGGATGTGACACCAGGAAGGTAATAATTGTATAAAATTATTTCAAAATTACCATGAAATGCTTTACTGTTAATTTGTCCGTTCTAGGGAATAAGGAGTTGCCCCAACTTTTTTTTTTTTTTTTTTTTGAAGATGAGCCAAATCTTGCAAATCACCTTCCTCCCTTACAAGTATTTTTTATGATGTATCAGAATGTAAAATATTGCATGTTAAATATAAACCAAGGTGCTATTGTGCATCAGTTCACCAATGGAGTATTAAGATGTTATTAAAAGATCTGTTCATTAGTAGGATGCTAGTGAAAAACCAATTCAAGAGGGGTGATTCCATTTGCTAGATAAAGCTATCTGTTAACTTTATTCCAAAATTGTAAATGTTTGAAAAATAATGAAGTTATCTGGTTTGAGAAATTGCAAATTGACTTGGATTTTTCACACAGTAAATTGTTTGAAAATGGGGTCATATCCCCCCCCCCGGTACTGAGAACAAATTGCCGCACTTGCTGAAACCTGTTCAAGGCATCTGTTGGTGACTTGATTGTATGCTTCCAAAGTGCAGAAAGATGTATTTCAATAGCAACTAGTATTTGGGAGATGCTGGTTTTCAAAGAAATGTTATTCCAGAAATGCAGGGCATGATGGGAAATCTGTGATGTCATAGCAGTAAGTTGATGAGATAGATTAGTGAGATGCAGATGACTGTTGTACAGCAGAGTGGATGTGCAGAGAAGAAATGCAATTTGATTATCAAATTACAAGACGGTATAAAGTATATTGGAAAGGGTGTGTAAGCTACTGTAGTGCCTAGCAGCATGCGATTGGCTTTGGGCAATGAAACCTTTCAATACGATGTGCTAAGATAGTTGTATATATTGGGCAGAGGTTAAACATCAAGGAGAATTTAAATGATTCTGAAAATGGAAATTCGTCCCACAAAGGAAATTTTGCTAGGAACTGTTCAACATCAGGGAAATTATTTGCGTATTGGCTGGTTACAATCTTTAAAAGAATGGTTTGTTGTGGTAGAAAAAGTCAAGAAAAAATAAGTTGAATTCACACATGCTATTAATGGTATATTCCATTCTTGCTTCTTTTGCTTTGCAGTGACAAGAGGATAACCAGAAATAAACTTAGGAAGAAAAGAAAGATGGTTTTGGAGCAGCTTGAAGTAGGTCTGTCGAATAAGACGGAGGAATGGACTAAAAGAGCAAGCAAACGGAATAAGAAGTCTTAAATTCTTTCCTTTAGTCAAAATATGCACCGCGTACTCTCAGCTTCCTGGCAGAGGACAAGTATAGTATATAAAACATGTCAGGGCCTTATATAACCCCAAGTTTTTGAAAAATTAAGCTAAATTTTACGCATAAACTGTGTGAAAAGGTTAAGTTTACTGCATTCCAGTTGGGCATTTATTTTCCTTGTATTTATACTTTTGGGGAACAACCTTAGCAATGAGTTTGAATGAAAATCCAAATGGTAAAATGTACAACAGACACTGTTCTGGGCATTTTATGAGTAAAGTACAGTTTCTACATGGAAATGAAAACATGCAAATTTTAGCATGTTGGATTGATGCTTATGCTGTCATTTCTTCTCTAGATCAAAGATTATCGGGCTTCTACCTGGACCTACGGCTTAGATTTTGTGGACAAAGTTTGTATTTTGAGGGACACTATATGGATCCAGCATAAGTTGCCTGAAATTTCCCTGTGGAAAAAAATGGGAAGCATTGCCCCAAAATGCCCCTTTCTTTGTAGCTGCGGGGCCCACTCCTACCTCATTATGAATATACATAATTATTCTTGTAAAGGTGGCAAACTGATCTGTTCATTGAAAGCCACTTGACTCAATAATTCAGAAAAGAATTATTTTTTCATTGAAGCATCAAGTGCATATTATGCAGCCCTTGATTGTTGGTGTCACTTCCAAAAATTTCTTAAAGTAGTTCATTTGGGTTCAATTTTTGCTCTCACCCAAATTTTGGTGCCAGAATAACAAAAATGAAGATTTTTGTCATAACAGATTTCATTTGATTCTGATTTATCACATCCCTTTTACAGTCATTTCTTCTTACTGTAAGAATTCAGGCCAAGCTTATGTCCTCAAGTTGATCTGAACCCTTGAAAGCCATTGCTTGCTGTTAGTGTTTGCTGTATTGCTAAAGAATCTAATCATTAAGGAGTTTGGATTTGTTCTTTGGAATGTAAGTGAATTCAAAGAATTATTGCTGACAGTGGACTTATATGCTTGCACTTTTAGCTACTTGTCACAAAGCAAGTAGAGATTCCATAGCATGCAAGTACCAGAAAGATTTCCTGATTAAACTGATCAAACTTTCTTCAAAGTTGTACCAAGATAGAAGTAGCCTTTGTTATGTAAATCTTAGTCTGACTCATTTATACAGTTTGACTTGTTCTTGTCACAGGCAAGAATCTTACAATCTTACAATTCATAATTGATCAGATACTGTAAATTAACTGGTATGTGAGTTATAATTAGAGCACAGTGGGGTCTTCAAGCCTGATGTGTTTGGTTTTCATGTTTATAGTACGGCAGATGTGTTATGTGTATCAGTACCAGGAGTATTTCATATAGAGGAATCTTCTCTGTTCAAATATCTCTTAGTTCTGATGTCTACAAGGTCAGAAATAGGATAAGGGTTAGGTTAGGGTGAAAGTTTTACGGTAATAACAGGTTTTGGAACATAGAGAGGTCAGAACATAAAGGTGTAACCTTTCATGGGTCTTCATCAGAACAGCTTTCAAACATAGTTATTTGTAACATTCAAGTATTAAGATCTGAATATGTAATCAGTCTTTATAGAATTGTTACATAGCTAGGAAACTCTGCAGTCTAAACTGCAGTTAAAGAGCTCATGTCATGTTAATGGAAGCATGGTGCTTGATATTGAATGTTAAATGCATTTTCTCTTTTAAGTTAGTGTCAGGTGTGATATTTACATTAAGACTTACATATGAGACCTTTTTTGTGTTATGATATAATACCAGTTGTTTCTTTGACCATTCATGAGAGCATAAACTAGTGAATTTCAGTCACTCTTCTTGTAAACTTTGATAAAAAGTGTTGTACTGTAACATATTAAATAAAAGCATGCAAGAGATTTTGAGATTTTAATTAACTGTCTTTCTCACTTAACTTTTACACTTTGTGGCATATATTTTGAGTTGGTTTTTCTGGTCAAAGAATTAAAGGCATCAAATTCATCATACAGCATCATATCATCATTGATACGAACCGTCCATAAAAAACATATCTAAGCTAACCTATGTGATGAGAATTGGAGTGATAAATGACATAAATGGAATAGTTTTAAAATAAAGAATTAACAAAAGGAAGAGCTGCCAGAAAGGACAGTACATGGATAAAAAGGATTGTGTAATATTTGTATAACATCAGATGGCTCTATTTTGCAACACAGTATACTGTTTGGTTTACAAAGATTTGTATAAGTGATCTTTTTTACAAGGTTAAAGATGCTTCAAATACACATGCATGCTTTTCCAAAATATAATAAAGGATGAGGTTTTGCTGAAAATTTACTTTCTTTTTCAATTTTTGTAAACTTTATTGGAGGTCACTTGACAACGGGTAGCCCAAGGAATGTATAAGGATTGACTGTTTGATCGGAGACAGTTACTTTCCAGTTATTTTGTGCGTAACAATATTGCTGTGAGTAATGTAGCTCATTATGTAGACTAGTGGATCTATAGAGACTCATCTGTAAAAGAAAAGTGTGGTTCATGAAAGGTTGGATCCCAGTGCTTTACATGCACAAAGGCCCCAAGAAAATCTCACTGCTTTTCCTCAAATTTATGCTATTACAATTTATCAAAACATCATAACCTGTTATGGCCAAAATGTTGTCATACTTGCTACAAGTCATGTCAAGTTGTCAAGTGTATCTGATTAAACTATGCATACATAACTTTTATTAGGAAGGGCCCAAGGAAAATGTTTCAACTTCAATGTAAGAGCATTTTTACCAATAACTATGTAACTATTGTAAACCATTGAAATTATGATGATGAATTAAACTTTTAATGCCATACTGGTATTGCTTACTGAATAATAAAAGTTGACACTGTATCTTATTTGTTTGTACATTTTATTTCCTTTTTGTTTTTAAGATCCATTCCTTGACCTAATATAATTTAAGAAGATAAAAAATGGAATTGTCATTGCAAATCTTACTCCAAGCTGTACAATAGAGTTCCAACACTTTTGCTTTCACTCTCTAACTCCCCTAAAAAAAAGAAAATCACAGTTTTCTCTTCCAAATATTGTTCTCAACTGTGTCTTAGGACAGTCAAAATTTGCTTAGAAAATGCCAAAATTCAAGAGCAACATTGTTCAGCCTTTGTGCCCCCCTCCCTCCCCACACTCTAAGTAACCTCCCTACTGCCATGATGTACACAAAAAATAATTACATATACAATTAATTTGTAACATGACTTCACCTGGATGATGCATTGGAAGTACACACACCTGCCTTCAGCAAGGAATAAATAATGTGGATTTATTGTGCACACAAATCCACCTTAAAAAGGTGGAAAAAGGTATTACTAGGTGTAACTAGTAAAGTAAGTGTGCACCATCAGAAGATTTGACAGTAAAGTAGTTTATCTTGATGTAGCAAAAGTATGTTACAGATACCTAGTTGGGCAGAGAAACATGATAACTGGAAAATGGCAAACTAAATCTGAGCTGGAAAGCAAAACTGTTCCTCCTAAATTAAAGCACTAGGTATCTCTGCTTGTATGCTCACATGTGTGTTTATTCTTGGCATGTTTCTACTCTCTTGGCTACAAAAGTCATAAACTGGTCTTAAGATAGATCAAAACTTAGTAAGTACATAAGTAAGCATAGCAGGCAAAGTGCATACTCAACAAAAGTTACAGCATACAGTATTTTTTCTCTAGGACCTATTTCCCCTTGAACCTTTGAAAGAGTTCACCTCTTCCAAAAACCCAAGTCTTGGTGACAATGGTTATATGTCACAAATCTGACTGATGCTCTTTTACCCAAAACCCCATGCCAGGATGAAACATTCTGACAGAAGCTTTGGCTGTATTTTAAAATACGAAACCTTCATGTAGGAGATATCCATTCATAAAACAAAATTATCTGAGAGGTGCTACTAAAGGGGAAAGCATGGTGGCAAGGACACCCAATCCTCACATGATATCATGCAAAATTTCAAGTCTCGAGATACTTCACCTCTAACCTTATTTCATATCTTCTCCTTAACCCTTACCTTATTTCATGATATCATGCATCATATTCACGTCTCGAGACCAGAATATGACACATTACAAAAAAAAAATGTGAGGATTTTGTGGGCAAGCAATACCAGCTCATGTATAAAATAGGTCCATCTACATATAAAATTGGTACATAATTACTCTCAATGTACCAGCCGTGCAGGCATTAGTCTAGTTACGGGGCAATTCTCATCAACCCAGACAGTTCCAATTCTCCCAACTTCTAGCCCTTCCCATAACTATATAAATCTATATAAAATATAATCTTTCTGCACACACATACCTATTTTATTGCTTCAGGCCATGTCCTAGTGAGCATACAAGGCTACAATGTGTAATCAAAGAGCCCTCTCTCTCTGCATCATGTGGAATGTGAGCTACTCTGCATCTTTTGAATTTTAAAATGTTGATGTCAATCAAAGAGCAGTCACTAACTGAGAATTCTGATACCCCCACAATAAAAATATACTAAGGGGTGATGAATGTCTGCCTTTAACTACAAATAAACAACCTTGGACTACACATTCATGTTGTGCATTGGGCAAAGTGCTAGCCATACATGGTTGGATGCCCTTCAAAAGTTTTCATGGTGAAAAAAAATTTAAAAATTACCTTTCCTCATGCAAACTTACCATCAGTTTTTTTAATACCCTCACACTATCTTATATGTCCCTTACCATGGTTGCATGTAACTGTTTTTCTCAGGGAGGGGCGATTTTTGCCCCACTCCAGAGTCTGGAGTACAGAATTTTAACTGTCCAATTTTCTGCCCAGCTGAGACAAAATACCTGCCTGATTTAGTCAGGTTTCTGACATTTGAGGGCAACCTCCTCCCCTGCCCCCCCCCCTTGCCCATACAACCATGTACCTTAATCCTTATCATACTTAGTCTAATGAACCTTTACAGTCATGAATAATAAAATTCTGGTCTGCCTCCTAGCTTACCACCAATGGGCAAATTGGCCATACGGTACCTATCTCTGCTGCTATGACTATTTGAAGTGACATTTTCAATTTCTAATTACTCATTCTTCACTATAATTGCTCAGCAGCATGCACATCCCACTTCCAACCTGTCGCCCCCCCCCCCTTTAACATCTTGTCTTTCTCCAAATTCCCACATGTTTTGTCCTGGTGGTGGCACTGTTGATGTGTTCTTCACTATACTACCATGCCAGAGGTGACGGTAGTTAAAACAAAACCTCAGATCTAGATTCATCCTCCATTCACAGAGCTGAAGTAATCCTGCTTTATTATCTGACACAGAACGAGATGCACAGTATCTTCAAGACTATCTTAAATTTGCTTACTGCACATTTACACTCTGTTAACACTCCTACATCAATCTACTGAAGAGCTCTTCCCATGAACTTAATGTGCCCAGGTGAAATGTGTATACCTTAAGAGAACAAATTCAATATCCTAATTGCTAAGTGGCACATTTATTTAGAACTTTTGTCCTAAATCACAGTCATCTTGCTGATAATGAAACACAACGATCTACCTCTACCAACAATCCCATGTCAATCTACTACAAAGCACTTCTTTGTATAAACTTCCTGAGCTAAAATATTACTTTAAGACTTCAGATAATCTGAGAACCATCAGATACATTAAGTGGTATCACATCATAGTTTGGGAATCAAATCAAAGTCTCTGCAGATGTAACACATTTGAAATGCATCACAGTTTGAATGTTCCCACAATTGCTGCATTTGTAAAACATCACGATTTGGATGTCCTCACAATAGCTGCATTTGAAACACACGCCTGTTTGGAGGTCCTCACAATTGCTACATTTGTAACACACCACTGTTTGGATGTCCTCACAATTGCTACATTTGTAACACATCACTG
>WURT03174332.1:0-10404 GCA_009936505.3 Holothuria glaberrima | reverse complement strand
GTGAAACTTGTGAGATGAAGTAAACATTCACTGCCAACAACTTTGAAGACCATTTAGCAGTCACCAGAGATACAGGCTAACTTTACATTGGCTAAAAAATTTTGTGTGGTATGCACATGGCTGAGATTCTTTTCATTCAGCATGGAACCAGCATGTCCATTTAGCTTTTGTTTTAAGGGGAGGGAAAATCATTTTAGGTCACCAGGTTTTAAAAGGTTTCGAATTATTAACATGATACTGTATCTCGAGTAGGATAACTGTGTGGGATCGCATGCTTTTTATGTGGGTGACTCAATCTTGTTACGTCATATGGCAAGGAATCACTAAGCCTTTTGGCTGTCTAGTCTATTTCCTTTTGTTGTTCTTTACTTTTTCGTCTGTGCAGGTACGAATACTTCTTATAGTGTATGTATTTGTCACTAGTTTGGGTTTCTGGGTCAGATTGTCACTTGGACGCATCACTGACGTCATACCAAATTGACTCTTGGTGAACATCGGAGAGATTCGCCTTCACTTTTTACTTGTGTTCAGAGCCTACGAGGTCGGGATGTGGGCCAATAATCACTCCCATCCTACTCGCGCTACCGCCATTTAACATCCCCATCCGACGGACGTGAATGTATCCCCTGTCTTTAGCCACCTTCCCAAGGGCTAGTGGAGGGCCCTTGCTCTGCACTAATAATCAACAGCTAAACTGATGTTGACTTCTTGGATCAGAAAAATTCCCTGAGTCAGACACAAGCGTATGTCAGACACAAGCGTATGTTACATACACATGTAGTTCAGTGTACGTGTTGCTAGTACAAGGCCGACATATCTCCGAGTCGATTTGCTTAAATATTTTATGACAGCGCATCTTGTCACTCTTGGACTTCTGTTGTTTGCTTAAGTAGTTGTCGAGAGCTGTGTCATTATTGATACCTGATGGGACTTCCCACGGTTTTCTTTCAAATGATACTTAAACAGTTAAACAACGTTCAAAATGATGTGACAAGTTAAATTTCTTCTGAGCATGGAAGGGGAAATTTGTGAGTTGAATGTTATCTTCCGCGGCTGCTAATACTGATGATCCGTAGGCTCCTGTATCACCGCTAAATGTTATAATAACGCCAAATGTAGTACCAACCGCAAATGTAATAAATCGGACTCACCGTAAATGTAATAAAGATCAACGCTGAATGTAATAATCCTATACTTTTCGATCCTTTGCAGGGTTACACTCACCACGACAAGTGTTGTCGATGATATCCCTGTGAAACAAATGCTTCTCAGGGATATTCTGGTTTTGGCTCTGCTTGCCGCCGTCTCCGCCACTCCGCCATTTTCATTGCACATTTGCGCCTTTCGGCCCGTTTCCAACAGCTTGCAGGGATTTTCACCAAGCATTTCCTTAGCAATTTACTATAAAACGCCTTTTACTGGCGCATTCAGGAGCTTTTCAAAAAATTTCCAGGGAGCTTTCTTTACGCGTTAAGACTTACGTGCGGCGGCCATTTTCGATTCCCAACGACTCATTTTCATTCCTTTCTTTTCACATTTCTTAGGCATGTAAGCTATTTCGAGCAATAATCCCACCCACTCACCAATCGTACGAGTGCGGGAATATTCGAGTCGGTGTCTCACCCGCCATCTCATGTCTAGTTTGACATTGACAAGAGTGGGGTTCAATGGGACCTACTGCCATTGTGCTTGGTGCTCAGCATAAGCAGTGGAGTAGGGAAAACAAGCCAGTGAGCCACAACTGGGAAAAAGACCGTGGCCGGCCCGACTTAAACTAATTGGTTACAAACTGAGCAGTAAAACCTCATCTAACTAACTTAGGACCCATAAGGCGAATGTTTATATTATACGATAATGGAATTCCCTAAGCATTGTGAGGAAAAATTAAAGAAATATCTCTTTATTCTCACGTCAATATTGGTGCAGTGAACATATATAGCTATTGGGAGGATCATTGCACAGAAGCAATCGGAAGGTAAACATATGTTCATTTGTTGTGGGTGAACTTATTCAAGTCGATTGCTTCATGCAAACAGTTAAGTATAAATTCACACGGATGCATGAACGTTTCGATACGTGATAGGTCCATACATAGCCTACATAAATGTAAAATCATTGTATCAACCGGGTTTGAGCTTTATCTCACCAGGCCTTCTCGACGTATGGTGGTTACAAGGCCAGGCGACACACTCAAATCAGGGAGTTGCTAGAGAAGCAACTCCCTGCTCAAAAATACGTACACACGCGCGCACACACATGCATACACACATACGCATAGCCTACGCCAACTGCATCACTCGCAAGGGATACAAAATGAGAACATTTTACCAAAGTTCACCGTTTCCCTGTATATTTCTGCAAAAAACATTGCTGAGAACTTGAGAAGTAGAATGATGCATTGTGACACATGCAGATCCATGCGCACAAACTCGTGATTGTATACCTCTATTTCTTCTTCACTGCGGAATGAAAATTGCCAAAAAAATGATTAGGCTACATGATTAGCGTTATTTCATTTACGGTGAGTCCAATTTATTACACTTAGCGTTAAAGTCGCATAACATTTACGGTGAGACGTTAATTACATTAAGCGTTAATTTTACAACATACGGTTGGCATTGCATTAAGCGTTAAAGTCGTATAACATTTACGATTGGTATTACATTTAGCGTTCTTATAACATTTAGAGGTGATACAGGCTCCTCCTATGTGTTTACTTTAGATGTTTATTTTATATCGGGTGGCGAACCAACTCAAAATTTTCTGGGGAACCTCCTACCCCCTTGGCTACGCTGTACAGACTTGGTTAAATCTTACAAACACCACATGTGTTAGTGTTTCTTTTAAATTAGCTGTGCGTGTGTATCTACCGGGTGTGAGCTTTATCCCACCAGGCCTTTTCAAGAAGGATATTTAAGCCATGATAGCGCTCAATTATGTTTGTTTGGAAGTCTATGCGAAAAAATGTAACAATTGAGATCTTACGAATATTATAGTAATAAAGATATTCTTAGAAGGGAAAACAATTTTAAAGACCATGAGCTCAAGAGATTTTTGCCACGTTGGCTAGGAAACGTAATGTTTTTAGGTTGAAAATTTTTCCGGTTGGTGAACTTGAAAGAGAAGCTGAATAAGGTAAATTTTCATGGAAGATAATTTTTGAAATAACAAGTCCGTATTATGTGAGTCTCCTGATATGTGAAAACCAGGCTTTATCAAGCGGACAAGATACGTTTACAGCTCAGACTTGAGACAGTATTTTGCTAGAATACAATAAAATCATTACGTGATTGCTATTGATACCAGTTACTACAGTGCTACATTTAAACTTTTTATTATCGCGTATTGTCTTTAATAGCAAAATATGTCTGCCACGGAAAATAATCATAAAAATGATTTATATTTTGCTAGAACCCCCTCCCCCACATTTGAGAGCAAAATATTCCTAAAAAGGAGGGTCACCATCACCCTTTGACCCTCCTCGTGGATGGACACCGAATAATGGTAACAATATCCATAGAAGATGCCCCTTAAAGTTTTCCCCGTCAGAGAGCATGTTTGTGAAGGAACGTTATAGCCTATATTTTCAGTTTCAGTTTCAGTTTATTTCCTTTCTTCTCATGACAAAAACCTATAGATTGATTAATACGTACAGTGATCAGACAAATATTACACAATAAACATAACAACCTGACAACATATTGACACAGTAATATAACGGTAGTTAACCGAGTAAATTAATAATGATAACAGAACTGTGGGGTGAGAAGGGAGAGGGACCAGAAGTAAGTTGAGAAACTTTTCTAGTCTGGTCCCTAGAAGTACAGAAGTATAGAGTGTATTATCACAAGACTTAGGGTTAGGCTTAGAAAAGAAAAAAAGAGGGAAAAATAATTAAATAAAAAAAATAAAAAAAAAACTTATCAAAAATTATAAACCTGGTTATCTAGCAACAGAGATTTCTGTTTCTTATAGGGTAGGCCTATATGGACGCGAATTAGTTCAAACTGAGACTCTGACACTATAGGCGGAACGTCCTATTTTCTCCTACCGTACTATGATTTTACCTAATATTTTTTTCAATTTGTTTTGGGAAATATAAATTTTTACAAAATGGAAATCTTTAAATTAAGATGTTTGACACAACTTACAATGCTTTGAAAGTGTCTTTCCTGCAATCTAGGAGACATTGCCCTCCAAATGATGGCGACTTTCCGCCTATAGTGTCAAAGTCTCAATTTGAACTAATTCGCGTCCATATAGGCCTACCCTATCAAAGTCCTGCTATGGTGATCGGATGTATCGGGAAATAACTTGGTAACTTATTGGTATAATTAAAGTAATATTGAAACAATACTGAGAACCAAAATTGTCTACTTTGTATCTTGTGATTAACAAGCTCTCCGTGTTTCACCGTTCGTCGCTATACAACTATACATAGGTCTTACCTATCGTCTCCCTCACAAGAATCATTGACCCTCACCCCACTCCAGCCCACCCCACCACCACCTCTGTGAGACACTAGATATCTGATACCAATAGCTTAACAGCTTTTCAAAAGAGGACGGCATGACCTTGACCAAAATTAATTCAAGCGTGTATCGCGAAACCCTGGCATCATGAATGCACGAGTCCACGTGCCACTTGAGGGCCCTACAAAAATTTAGATCCCACATGACCTGTGGTATAACCTGAGGCATTTCCTATAATTTTAACCCATTTAATGGCTTTTTCCACAATTTTCAAGATTTAATATCATTGAATTCGTTTTTCCAAAATGATGCACCAAATTGCATCTAAGGACTCTCAAATATCAAAACATTTTCCAAAGGGGAAGGGGACACCCGACACCCCTCCCCCAGGACGGCGATCTGAAACAAGGTTCAGCCCCACAGTCTTGAACACCTTCTTAGGCCTATGCCTTTATTTACAGATGGGCCAGTATTCATAAACGGTTTAAGCAGTTGCCTGTTTAAAATTAAGTTTTAGTGCTTGGGTTACTTTCTTTCTTTCGTAAATGACATTATAAGGTTAACCTTTTCAAGTTTCAGAATAAACTTTATTAATCACAGGTAACGAAACGTGAAAGTTATGCTTAACATCTTTTACAAACAGATTGGCACTGCTAAGAACATTAAGCAAAGTAAGGTTTCAACTTTTATCTGACTTATTTTGGGGAGCTTGTTGCGCTTTTTGATGTGTAAAATTTAACCATTTGTAGTTGGTGATTGTGGAAAAGGGTGATGACCGATTGTGAGGCATAACATTTGCAGACAAGGGGAGGGGAAACATCATTGAGACGGCAATGTATGAGCATGTTAAAAAGTAATAATGTTATCATTTCAGCGACGAAAAAATGTGATGTTTCTTATTAGACCAAGGGCTTTTAGGTATGGTATCTCCCTGTATTAGATGAGGAACTTGAAATTTAAAGGGCATAAGCAGGCCCCAAACTTATTTGAAACAAAAGCTAAATCTAAAAAATTCCGCGTATATCTTTTCTTGGTATTTTCATGATATTTCATGATATTTCAGGACTTAAATATTCAAGGTAAACCACTGAAAGAGTTGCTGCTCTTAGATTTCACAATTCAGTGAGAAAACACTCTCGCATCATTCTCAACAGCCATTCATGAAATAGGATAGACTACTACACTACTGCAAACTGGGGTGACTGCATTTTCCCTTTAAGTAACTTTACATAGAACTATGTCAAGGATAATTCATAAATATTTTAGTAACAGTTGCAACTACAAAATTTGCATTCTTTTGATCTCTAAGGGACGATCATTACATAGAAATACAGATACCTCGGACAGGACTTCTTTGGGGTGCTCTCAGTCTTCTACAATTTTTCCCTATACGGGGGCAGCAAACTCAAGGTTCTCACCAGGCGGCACAAACGTCATCAGAGTGACGTGAGTTTGTACCATGTAAGAGTAGTGTATACAGTCCGATGGCCTTGCATGCTGGTGTTTATGTAAATTGGCAATCCCTTCTTCCGAGATGCATTCATTACATGTTTATCACTCACATGTCGTAATGTACAATTAATAGATAGACATTAAACTGATACAGAACACAGAATAATTTTCAATGTACGGACTTGAAGAGTCTGGGATAGAATCCAAGAAATCCTATAGTCCTTACTCCTAATGGAGTCACGTAGGACTTGTTACAACCTATACTGCTATATATCAGTAGCTGTTAATGGAAATTTTGGGATGCTGCATCGCTAGGGGAAGGATGAGACGTTAGTACGGGAAGCCATATGGGTGACTTTGTTTTAGTAGGAGTTTAATTAAGGTGGCTGAGTTTTTCGAATGGTTTGCATTTGTCTGTTCTTAAAATAGATAAAATAAACTGGAAATAGGGATTCATTGATTGTTTTCGCACTACCGTGTTCTTTCATTTGTTAGGCGTATCCACTTTGCGTAAAGACCTTCCTAGTACTGTATCAGTATCATTACACATTACAATGACCCAACCTCCTATTTTCAAGTTGCCTGTACCATTGCTGTCATCAGGACTCAGACAGTCCGAAAGATTCTCCTGTTTAGGAGAAAACTAATGCCCTCCAGAATGGAAACACTTATGCAACGTAATATATAGCCTTACTATAAAGGCATAATTTAGCAAGAACGAAGACCCACTCAAGTGAACTTGCATTTTTCCCAGTCAGTTTCTCAAAACGGCGTGGTGAACCACCGTGGGGACGTAGCCTTTCGGTCGCTATGAAAATACCTACCTATTGATAAACTTTGCTAGGGGGTTCCAAAAACCATTCACCACTGAAAACATTATTACAGAATGCGTAGAACTGTGGGTAAAATAGGCAAAGTGGCTCTGCCCATGACTAACTTTTCTCCCGATTAGCGGAAACTAGATTCTCCCAAAGAAGGGAATCTCCCGAACTGTCGGCAGTAGGTGCTATCAACAAAACATCCAAACTACACCGTAGTGACGGGCTAGTCTCCCTTGCAGTTGCAAAAATAGTCCCAGAAAAATGTTGTGGGGGCGTAAAAATAGGGGTGGCTTTGTCGACAGAAAGGCCAAGCTCCCCGTCAAGGGGTATCACCCCGATGCCCCGACAATGGCGACCGGTTGTCGAAAGGTTGCCGAGAACTTTGGGTTTCTGTTGGAGAAAAGTTGAAAATTTTGGGCTTTTGCTACAGAAAAGTTGAGTTTTTTGTAAAATTTTGGGTTTGTATAAAGAATTTTCCCTAATTTAGGGCAAAATTAAGTAAATCGTCCGGGCGACTAGCCGAGGCTACATATGTTATCGTGCCCATTACGGTTCCGGGAAGAAACTGGAAAATTTCCTCAGTGGGAACCAGCCTTCATCTCCCTGGTACTGAGTAAAAAATGTTGCTTTGCCATAATTGCAACAGCCCTTCTCCTTTGAAAGGGGCGTTGGGTACAGCGCCCTCCTCTTTGGGAAACTTGGCCTCTCGTTCGGCTAATCCTGGCCGAACAAGTGACGGTTTAGTTTCACACACAGTTTTAAAACCAAGATTTGAAAACTGTCACACCCATTTCATGTCTAATCGGAGCTTACTGCGACTGCAAGAATTCCCCGGTTTTGCAAGCATTGTGGCAAGGGTGTCACGACTATCTTCTAGGAGACTGAGGTGCTTTACAAACCATTTATCTCCTTAATCAGCTGCCCCACGATGCCTTATGGATCATTGGTTACGTACTTAAATGAGCTTTCAGCTATGCATGTCGGAGATTATCCCTATTGAAATATAGGCTCGCAGTTTATATCATACTTTCGTCATGCATGATACATATGCATCTCACCACTGTCTTATGCTAAAGCATAATGATCGATTTGCTGGACGGGAGGGTGTTGCAGCCCCAAGCCCCTTCCAAAGGCGATTGAGGGTTGCTGCAAGTATGGCAAGGCAACATTTGCCGAAAAATTTTGGCTTTTATTGAATAAAATTTAAACATGTTGGCTTTGTATTGAAAAATGTCTTCCTTGAGATCAAAATTACGCTAACATTCGGGGCGGCAGGACGCCGTCGGGGATATGTGCTTTATCGTAAGCGTTAAGGCTCCCCGAGGAAATTAGAAATTTCTTCGACAGGGGACCAACCTTCTCGATTGGCATATAACCCATCCCCGCCCCTCATTCCCCACTTGGCGCCATCGAGGGTATCCTTCATCTTGATGGGTTATTGAAACCATGGATTTGAAAACTGGGGTCAGGGGAATAGGTGTATTGCCCCAGAATGTCCCTGTGTCCGTAGTTACGGGCCTCATAAACAGCTAGAGTTAGAGTGCTAGGAAGGATACAGTTGTCCCCTACTAGGACCATTCTAGAAACCAATACTTCACTCTCCTAACCCATTTTACTCGATCACAGTCCTGATCTCATAGTTGACTAAAACTTACAACCGGTGAGCCTAGCCGTGAGCCTAGCCTGCGAATGACAGTTTATAGTCCTACCTTCATCAACATGATCGTCCTTCGCTTGTTACGGTTCTATATTCTAAACAATTACACAACCTTGATTCTGGGTTGCTATATAATAAACAGATTAGTTTTACACACAATTTTAACACCAATCTATAAAAACCGTCACGTCAACACAATGTCCAATCTTATTGCGACTGCAAGAATTCCTCGGTTTTGCGAGCATTGTGTCAAGGGTGCCGCAACAACAAGACTGGTGCTTTACAAAATGTTTATCACCGTAATTAGCTGCCTCACGAAGCCTTCTTGATCATTGATGAGCTTTACCCTGTACATGTCGGAGATTGTCCTTATTGAAATGTAAGCTCACACTTTATATCATACCTTCGCAGTGGCGGCACCAGCGGGGCAGAGGGGCATTTGTACCCCTCAGAACATTTGCCCCACATGCCCCACTCAGCTCCTGAAGTAAAGTGGCCTGACGGGAGGAATAGCCTAATACATTAAAATTATTAGAAATCTTTGCATTAGATAAAGTATTTTGAACCAAAATACCTATCCTGAGACTTAAGTTTTTACCCAGAGATATGCTAAAACCTCAGAGCTTCCGAGGGTTTCGCACCCTGTACCCCTAACAAGGGCCCTAAGGCGGGCCCGGATCCCAACCGCTTAAAATTATAGTGGTCCAACGAGAGGACTAACCTTACACATTTAAATTATTTGGAATCTTTGCATTTGATAATGCATTATGAACCAAAATATACCCATCCTAAGACTTAATTTTTCACCCAGAGATATCCTAAAACCTCAGAGCTTCCGGGGGCTTCGCCTTTGCCCCTAACCCCACCAGGGGCCTAGGGCGTGCCCCCTGGACCCCATCCGTTCAAGCTTGAAATCCTTTTGCCCCACAAGTTTCTTTTGCCGGCATCCCCCCCCCCCACTTTTGAAATCCTGGTGTCGCCACTGTACTTTCGTCATACCCAATGATATATATGCATCTCACCATTGACTTATGCTAAAGCATAGTAGTCGTTATACCAGATTCTACAGTTAATAAAGTGCGAGTGACCCCCCAGAGAGCTGTCTCCTCCGGGTCCTTGAACCTGTAGGAAGCTAAATGGTTAAAGGCATGAACTCAGGCCTATAGCTGAATTGTCACTTTTTGCGGGCAAAGCGTTTGTTTAGAGGGGGTAGAAATTGTTAGGTTGGGAAATGTACATGGATCCATCAAGGGTGGCGCCAGGATTTGCCGGACGGGTGGCAAAGTTTCCGACGGGGAGGTTGTAGTAACCCAAACCCCTTCCAAGGCGACTGAGGTTTGCTACAAGTATGGCAAAGCAACATTTGGATGAAAAATTTGTGGTTCTATCAAAGAAAAATTGGGTTTTAATTGAGAACAGGGGCGTATCCAGGACTGGATTAATGGGGGGCCAAATCAGGCGCATATCCAGGAATTCGTCCAGGAGGGGTGGCGAAGTGGAAGTTTTTGCAAGGGAACGAAGCGACCGAGCGCGCTTGCGCGCGAGGGCGGAGGGTTTGGGAGGAGGTGTCCTCCTCCCACGGTGTAAAATTTTTGGGTTTTCTAATGTGAAAATATGTGATTTGGTGCATAATTTATACGGTGTTTTGTATACATAAGGAGACCTATTATGTACTTTATGAACTATTTTGTAGGAATAACCATATAGAAATGAAATACGCACATACTGCTGGCAAATAATTCATCATTCTACAAGTATGCAGAATCACATAAAAGCTTCAAAAAAGTGCAAGATGTTGGTTTTGTACATAGGCATACCACTAGGTACCATGTGTGTCTGATATGGTAGGACTACAATTGTCTCCTTATGGTATCGGTAGAGTTGGCAAATATGCTGTCAGTGCTCCCATGGGTTGACGCGTATCAAGAAAATTTTGACAAAAATGCCTCCCAAATTGCAGGAAATGGCACTTTCTAGGTATTTTAAGTTGCGTTTAACCATT
>WURT03174321.1:0-10404 GCA_009936505.3 Holothuria glaberrima | reverse complement strand
CAGGAAGATTTCAGATGAAAAATTAAAATCATTACTTAAAAAATAGGAATTCCTGGAAATATATTCAATTCAAATCTGGCATCAAATGTAGCACCATTTTGCATCCAGGACACCCTCCGTATGCCAAAATTTTCCAAAGGGGAGGGGGACACCCCTCCCCAGGACGGCGATCAGTCATCATTTCATCCGCCCTACCCCTAAGATGAAATTCTGGCTACGCCCTTGGGCTCAGATATTCAGGCAAAAAAGTTGTGCCCCCAAATCGAAAAGGTCCCATACGCCTTTGCTTAAAAGGAGAGTCTAAGCTCAAATCAACTTTTGATATTTTAGAGGGGTACTTATTCTAAGTAATCTGGTGAAATTTCCATTGAAATCCGATGTGTGTTTCTCAAGATATCATCAGATAAAGTTGTCACATTTCCAACACAAAGTGAACTTGAAGCAAGCACATATGATGTCATAGCCTCACATTAATGAGCAGTCTTTTGTTTTCCTTTAAACTTTATCATCAATATTCTTCTCAACAATAAAATGTTATCCGAATGTGATTGCATGAGAGGCATGGGAAAGTTATAAACTTCACATTTCCCTTGGGGAGGTCCTATCCCTACAAATTTCAAGGTCAACACAGCAGACTGAAAAAACAAAGGTAACAAAGTATTCCTTATCAATGCGAGGAAGTGATATCAGGGAGCTGCTTAGTGATTTAACTCCGGCTTGCTTCAAGCTCACTTTCAGTTTGGGTCACAAATGTAGTAACTTCTTTTGCTGCAATCTCGAGTAACCTGAGTAATATATGTCTGATCTGAATGAAAGTTTCGCAAAAATTCGTAGATTTAGTTCCCCTTTCATAAATGAAAAGTATATTTTTGCTTAAACCCTTCTTTTAAAAGCTCATTTCAGAATGCTTTTTGGTCGTAAGTGTATTAACAACCACCATCTAAAAGATCCCATATTGATGCGAGGCCCTACAGATGTTTGGAGATGTATATCTGTTTTTCGGAATGTGTTGTGATCGGAATACTTACATGTATAAATTACCTTAGCAATGGTAATGAGATGAAGCGCAAGCCGCGACGCAAGCGCGCAAAGCGCACTGAAATTTTTCATTAACTAAGATGCCAAAGGACAGTTTTAATTCGATTTCAATTTACGTGAAGAAAATAATGTTTGGTATTATTCTCACTTGACCTAGTTGAAAAATAGATACAAAGTTGACAAAGGCTTAGTCGGAAAAATATGCTAGACTGAGGAATCAGAAATTCCAACTGGTATTTCAGATTTTCCTACTACCGTCGCTCTAACGAACTTTGGGGGTGAGACACCCCCACATCCCCCGGTCGCAACGGCCCTGCCAGGAAGCGCAGGCTTATACTTTAAGGAATGTCTATGGTGTTCGCAAAAGTATACAGACCAACGAATCCACATTCCGGTTATGCATTGATAGTGTTATGCGACGGAAACGCGTCCAAGTATGAAAAAACAATAACACTAAAAGGTGGATAATTCAGTAGGTTCCGTGATACACAACTGTCAATTAGTACCGTGACTGTTCACGCAAACATAGATATAAGACATTCCTTGCGGGGTTTTTATTTAGTCGATGTCGGTTTATATATATATATATATATATATATATATATACATATATATATATATATATATTTAACCTTTCATGGTCATTTAAATAACATTTATGAAATAATTATTACGAAAAGTCCTTACGGGAACCGGTGAGAACTTCCCTGCAGAAAAAGTGAAACTTCTTTGCTGCATTCTTCAATAATTGTACCAGTGTAACCATCGCAAAATCAGCCACGTTTCAGGGGAATGAATTGCTGAACATTTTACATTTTTTAAACCACTTTTCTTTTACCTTATTTTTTACATGAAAAGAGCTATATTTAAATGTCTTCGCATACTGCCGTGAAGTTTTAGTATTTTCCACTTTAAGTAAGGAGGAAAGTTTTACCAGCTCTAGGTATGTATGTGGAAATATTACAATTGAGTAATCTGCCCACTAAGTGTTGATTTAAGTGGTCACCGACAGGTTGGTTACCAAATTAGGCTAGTAGCGATTCAAAAAACCATTACCGTAAGCAACAATTGCTGGGCAAATTTCACTCAATTTCAGTATTTTCCCATAATTTCCAGTGTTGTTTAAGAGCTTTCTTGTGGATCTCGTCAGCTTTCTTTGATCTCTGTGTTACTTGCAATCTCAGTTGAAAGAGAAAAAGATCTTAAACCCCTAGAAAATCAAAGACACATGGTTCTAGCAAATTTGATATGTTTTACTCTGTTTTAATTAACAGAACCGAATGAGAAGCAGAGCAGAAAACAGGCAGGATGATGTTGTTTACAACCCTTACGCAGATAAACTATATGAAGAAACTGGGGAGTTTACTCGTCCTCACCTGGTCGACGGTTCAGAGGCAAAGGTTCCATCGGTAAGTATATCGAAGTCAGTAAGCCTCGTTGTTGTTTACTCAGCAATGTACATCAAACCCTGTTTATTTACCCCCTTTCATAGCCCCTTGTCTTGGCTAAGATCTACAAACATTACAAACATGTTGGATTCAGATCCGGGAGAGGGAAACTTATGCAACACAGTATAAAGGTTTGATATTGTCTAACATAGACAAGGTTTGGCGAGTCCGTAGATATCTCACAAACTTGCGTTTTTCTCAAAAAACGGCGTGGTGAACAACTTAATAAGACGTAGCTTTCGCATATCTCTACCTTCTATGTAATTTCCAAATCAGGAATGAAATGACTGCGCCATCATTTTTTAGTATTATGTTACATAAATGTATCTTCAATAAAAAGATTCTGTAGGGATGTAGTCTTGTTTGTGCAAAATGGATCAGATCCATTTTCATCAGACTAGGATAAAGTGTGTATATTCTCTCATACATTTACTCTTTCCTTATACACTTATAAAAACGAAAAAGAATATTCTACATATTTTCGTACAAAAGGATAGTGTTTTGCATGTCTTATACAGATCACTGTGCGATAAGTGAATACTGAAGCATGATAGCTCAAATGTTTCAAATTTTGACAGAGACAACCACTTGAATTTTCGCTCATTCCATTTCAGCTTTCAGCCAGAATGGAAGAATACATTGCCCTCTCAGAGAGTTCATCCAACTCCGTCCTCAAACTAGACGGATCGATCTCTTCGTCGGAATCAAGTTTGTAATCAAATAAAAATAGGTTATATTCAGAATTATTGGTAGAAGTTTCGTCCCCATAAAGGTTTAGTCATGCGGTTATCATTTACTATGTAAACCTCAGCCATACACATTAAGGACCGGAATGTTACTGTAACCAATGAATATTTCCTTCGACTTTGGGTTATTGTAATATTTCAATTCCGCCCTTCATAGAGTAGCCAGTGACCATTATGTTCGATGCTCACTAGTCTACCGAATGACGAGGCTCAACTAGCTAAGGGCATATTTAATTAGATAGGGCTTTACCCTGGTTCAGCGTGGGAAGTGTTTCGTGCTTTTCCATAGTAGCCACATGGGAGTAACCTGTGGTTGATGGGTTTACATCATCGTACCTGTAATAAAATGCTGGAGTTTGTGACTTTGAGATGTTAATGCGCCAGAAAACAGGGCAGGAAGATTCCTTTTTGAAGTCTCCTGCATACGTCCCTTGAAAATCACGTTCTTTTCTGCTCCAACAAAACCCTCCCCATGACACAAACCTGGCTAAGCGCATGGTCTTGAGTTTTCTGGCTGATTCAACTAATCCTGTTCTGCTCAATGAAAACCGTAGCCAATTAAAACGGAAAAAAACAGGGTTGATTCCGAAAGATGGAAATATCGAATAAACACTGTTATGCAAGGGCTGTGGGAACTTCCCGTTTACTTTCCAGTAACTATGGTTTTATTTGAGAAAATGCATACTTTAATGGCTTTTTCCTTTACAATTTGCTATTTAAATTTTCCAGAGCTATGTTCTGTACCAACACCTAATTAGAGATTTTTCTAAGTACTAATATCTGTCTGATTTCATTTACAGAAAAAGATAAAACATTGTTGTCAGAGAATCATTGGAAGCTAATTTCCTACTGTCGGTTTATTAAGTAAAAAATTAGTAAGTTGTTTACTTCTTTGATACAGTTAATACTATCGTAATTGTCAACTGGTTGGGGACTGGGGAATTCCACCTTCACTTATGAAAGTGAAGTTGATTGTCACCTCTTCTCACATTTTTTCCAGAACCCTAATCAAAAAATGGTAGGCAAATGTTTGATTCCATAGCTTGTAATATAGCTGATTCAGTGAAATAAAAATAAGAAAATGGTCGCAATGGTGGTAGATGTTTCAAATTACACCACAGATCATGTGACCTCCAAATTTTTCCGCGGGCCTTTCAGCGGGCCCGGGATCCCTCGCTCCCATGGGTCCTTAAATTCTTGCTTGAAGTATGACTGCTGTAGATCATCCCCCACTATTGAGAAGCTGGTGATTCTCTTGGATACAACATTTTTAGAATTTAGAAAATCTTCTTCACCCAGGGCCTTTTTAACATATACTGGGGGCCATGGCCCCCAGTCCCACGCACAGCCCCCAGTCAGCTCATTTGCCCCCCCCCCCGTATGGTCCCTTTTTTGGGAAATTTTGTTTTCATATGTTGAAAATTGCCCAATTTTATGTAGACAGGCTAGAAGACAGTACTGAACTACTTCACTCAGGAAGATAAGGATGAGGAAAATAAGGTGAAAAATTACTTATAAGCCATGTAAAGTGCAAATTCTGGCAATCTAGACAGTCATTTTTTTGAAAAATTCCTTCGTAGAGTACATGCCGTTCAATGGTGATCTTCCGCCTACTCTCAGTGGCGGCACCAAGGAGGGCAATAGGGGAAAGTGCCCCCCCCATCAGAGCCTTTGCCCCGGCCCTCAGATGCCCCCACCCAGCTAACATATCCTGACAGTAGGAATAGCCTAATATTTAAAAATTATTTGGAGTATTTGTTTAGGGGGTTGCGTTTTAAACCAAAATATATCTTTACTGAGACTTAAATTTTTCATCAAGAAATATGCTAAAACGTCTGAGCTCCCGGGGGCTTCTCCCCCTGGATCCCCACCAGGGGCCCTAAAGCAGGCCCTGGACTCCAACCACTTAATATTATGGTGGCCTGAGTAGAGGAATAGCCTTATATACTAAAATTATTGGGAATGTTTGCATTTGATGGCTGCACTACAATGGACCAAAATATACCTACCCTGAGACTGTATTTTCCCTCGGAAATATGCTTTAACATCAGAGCTTCGGGGGCTTCGCCCCCTGGACCTCCACAGGGGCTCTGCCCCCGGACCCCACCCGCTCACCTCGCGCTTCACGGCTGGTTTCGCGCGCAGCGAGAAAAATGATCCCTGTCGTAACATGCCCCCCACTAAAAAATTCTTAAAAGGCCCTGTCTTCACCCGCCTCCCCTCATCATTCCCCAAAAGGTTCGACTCTTATTAAAGTCGTCACCTATGATCAAATAAATTGCAGATGGACGCATGATAAATATATCCCACGGTGGGTGTAAAAGTCACTGGGCTTTTGGCTCTTAGTCTTTCAAATCCTTTTTTTAAAACACTTAGTAGTAACTTTTCACAGTAGAAGTTTTCGGTATTATTTTGAAAGAATATATTTTAATTATTTTTGTTTTTTCAATTGGGTGTAAATGACTACGCCACCGTATACATCCTCTGCAAAACACTGCACCCCATCTGATAAATTTGGTTTAAGAAACAGTCACTTGTGAAGTAATCTTTGAACATAATCAAGTATGCCACAGCTGTCACGATTTTTGCCTAAGCAAAGAGTCTACGTTTGTTAACAAATTTGTAAGGTCATTTGCTTGTACAATAGTAAAAATAAAAAAGAAGTTAGTTCTATTCTGTTCTACCTTCTTACAGCAAGGATGCCTTAAGCCGAACGCACACGGACGACAGAAACGAGAAACACGAAACAGAAAACATGTTTTCGCCCTGACGTCTGTGTGCTTTGGACGAAAACCAAAATAAGCGTTTTCGTCCGAAACACATGTTCAGCTAAACACTTGTTTCGCGAATCAAGCAGTGCTTGTTTCGCGAAAACACGAAACGTGTTTTCTGTCTCGTGTTTCGCGTTTTCTGTAGTCCGTGTGCGCTCAGCTTTACATGCAGGGTCTACGTTTTCTTAGGTGAAAATTTTGAATTTCTCAGCAGTTACAACAAGAAACAAATATTCCTATTAATCTTATCTTTTATTGGTTCATTTCGTTAATGCTTTCAGAAAAGAATGATGTAATGTCTGTGCATACATGTGTCGGATTTTGTGGTAATAGATGTTTATGTAATGGGCCGAAAAAACTACCGTACATCTTATTTTTGTGTTCTTCGAATTGGAAACTCCATTTTTTTACTTTTCCTTAAACTTTGTGAATATGTTTGCAGATATCGTCTCCCTTAATTAAAGAGGTATGTCCAGGTAGGGATGGTCCTGTTGTTTATGTTTGAAAGACAAACAGGAATTCTTTTAGACTGTTAAACACCTCCCTGATGAATTAGACCAGTTACTCGTTGGCCGTGTACAGTTTACAGGATTTGCAAGTCTGTAATAAGTAGTATCGACCCTCTTATAGATCCATATTCGGTTGCGTTGCTTAATGCCAAAAGCAGACTACGCAATTGTAAGGGCAGTTTGTGTGTAGATTGTGTTCGTGTTTGTGACGCGTTACTATAATATTGCACCCCTAAAAACAGTAGCATTGACAGGATTCGCTCTTGTCAGTGATTGCCGTTTATTGCGAAAAACCCCTTTTGCTCTAAGGTGCTGTACACATGTAAAAGGCAAAGTGGAAACAAGCATATCACTTAACAAAATAGAGGTGAAACATTATGAAAAATAAAAGAAAAATAAAATCACGGGAAGCTAACTGATGATTCTCAAGAGTTATTCATGAAATAGTATGCCCGAATACACTAATTCATATTGGGGTGAGCTCATTTCCCTTTAAATAAAATTTAAATTTCCTTCTTGAAATATAAATTTGTTTTTGTAGCATGATATTTAAAAAAAAAGAATTCTTAGCTGCAACTTTCAAGTTCTTTAATGTGTCATTTGCCCCATTTTCTTGCAAGGCCTTTGCTATGGTTACGCACCAACTGACTGTACGACTGGCTCCCCCATTGTCGTACTAAGAGCGCTAGGGGAAGCCTGCATGGGTGCCAGCCTTGTAGGGATGCCATGCATGCCAAAGCCGAAGAAATCAGTAACTAATTAAATAAGATTATTTTCTAAGTCCAAGAGTCCAAAGCTTCACCGAAGATAACACCATTTTGGATCTAGAAAAACTTAGAACAAGAAAAAATTCTTAAAGAGTAGAAGTGTAATCCCTCCCCTTGGCAATGTCTCCTTCAATTACACCCTAGCAGCATAGAAAAAATCGCTAAATAGTGGCGATTCCTAAACTTATATTCAAATTCAGCGCTTTACGAAGCTTTGGAAAGACAGCACCAGTTTGCAGCCAAGTCACCTCGCAAAGACAAAAATGCTCAAAGAGTATTGGACGTCGTCCCTTCCTCTTACAAAGCACCTCTTACCTTCGGTGTAGCCACAAAATATGAAGAATATCACTAAATAATGACAATTTGTAAAATTATAATCAGTTCAAAGCTTTACCAACGATAGTTACATTTTGAACCTAAGCCAGGCCGTACATTTACCCCTCCCCTCAACCCCCTTTCCCGATGCTAACTGGAACATGTCAAAAAGGAAAGGTCCGCCTAGTTTTATTTACATAGAAGAAACTTTTTAATATTACCAATACTACGAATATGGCAGTTGCCGGATTTCATAACCGAGTCAACCTGCTTTATCCTTGCAAGGTGCTTATTTAAAAAATACCTAGGTTTTTACCGCATTCCGAGGAGTGTATTTCCTAAAGATCAACTTGAATGCTTAAGTTTCTGATCACATTAGCCTCGACTTAGGAGCAAACACAATCAGCTCGGTCTTTTTTTGGTTGGGTTCAACATATTATCATACATCCACATACTAACGTCCAGTACACAAGACTTAAGCTTAATTTTAACATCGTTCCATGAATCACTCGGACTAAAAGACAGGTAACGTTGTGTTCCATCAGCTTAACAGTATTGTGACTCGTGATGATTTCCCCTACAGGACGATTAAACAAACAATAAATAACAGAGCCTTATGGTACTCCTAAATAAAGATCCTGACCACTTGACATATTACATGCTATTTTCATACATATCCTCTTTTACATTTTACTTTTTTTACACATCCTACTTAACCCTCACGCACATTTCAGTTTGTCGGATGAAATGGCCTAGCTTGTTATGAGGTGACTTGCTGGCTCCAGTTGACTCTAGGATGGACAAGCTCAAACCTGTCAGGAGCGGAAAGCGAGTGGTGGTGAAAAAGGTGTAGGTCTCTTCACAAGGAAATTTTTGGAGGTATTACTCTGCTAAGTGGAATTGCTTGGCCTCTGACAAAGTAGATAAACAAGTTACACATAGACACTTTTAATGGAAAATTGCATTATATATCATGCAAGTGTGACCACTTAGCAATTTGAAACAAGAGAAGCCCTTGACTATACTGCATCCGTTTGCAGACATTTTGTTACTTGCTGTTGGGGCACTTTGTTGAGATTTATATGAAACATATCAGGTTAGAACCGTAAAGTTTGACGACCCATTTGCTTCTCGTCAGCCTTTAGGACATCTTTCACCATTTACTTCGTACCTTTAGGCACTAAAGGCGTCCAAGGAGCTTTTCCATTTTTCCCCGCTTAGCTGTTTTCCGGATTCATTTAGTTAGGGTACATCAAACAGGTAAGCGGTAGAAAAAAAACAGTTTTAGGAAAATATATAACAGCATATACCCATGCAATTGCAAAGTAAGCATTGCTTTTATAACAACCTTTAAATGTTAATAAGTGCTGAATGGAAACGAACGGTATTCTTTCTCCAAAATTTTAAAGAGCTTTACCTTTTACACATCGGGACTATGCGCCGTAATTGTTATTAGACTTATACTTTTGAACTCACAATTCTGTATTTTAAGAAAGTAAATTAAGACACTGCCACTTGACTCTAGTGACTTAAGCTGTGAAGAAAATACCCTATCGATACTTTACCCACTCTAACACGTCAAAAAACTACTTTGTGAGAAAGCAGGCAAACTATTATCTACTTTTCGTTTTTGAATTCGGTGATCAAACGTAACGCTTTTTGTCGAACTATTTGTATTAATCATTATAAGTCACTTATACTGACACATATCTCTGGTATTTTTTATAGCAGAATGTTTAGGCTGGCATTTACAATACATACAGCGTTTGTTGACATTGTGTTGTTATGTCAACGAAGCGGGGGTGTCAAATATAAAGTAGCAGAACACCATTATGAAAGTTCGTAGACCGTTTAAACAATGTATAAAAGGTGTGAGAGTTTAATTTTCTCCTTACCTCAAAGTCACTGTAACACACTTGGCTGAAGTAAAACGTTACCTCACAAAACAAATCACTGCTAAAAATGTAAATAACTTTCACAAATAAAAATTCAAAACTAGGACGATGACACGTCTATTGTGAGAAGCAAGTTGGGGAACAACAGGGACCTTACACAACTACTGTGGGAAATGAATAGTTGACAGGACCTTTTCTTGGATCAATAATGCGTGAGTGCTATGAAACTAAAATGATGACAAAAGTTAGACGACGTAACCGATTGATCGAATTTGGAGGCATTATCGGCGAGTATCCCCTAACCCGCCCTTCCTGTAGCTACAGGTCGAAGTAACAAGCGCTTAAGGGGCCTGGTAGAGGTAAGAAATACTCTTATGCCGATAGAAGCTATCGGAAGAGGAATTCAGTTATGAGGAGGATCCCAACTGTGGACTTTACTATATTAGAGTTGCTCGATCCACGTAAAATAAGACCCACTTCCCTGGCTTGATGAAAACACCGCATGAGCCATCGAAATATTACGAGCTATGAACTGGTTTGACTAAAGGTACTACCATGGTTTTATGCAGAGAAAGCGGGGCTAAAAGCTACTTGACCTTTAAATACCATCCTAGAATAAATATTAAATGTTCTACAGCAAAGTTAAAACATGCTGTATACTGGAAACATTGTACTATATGACGAGTGGAAATTACTTTTTAGTCGGAGATTTTCACAGATAAATAGAAATGAAGGGAAATTGTAAAAGTACATCGACCCTTCTGACAGTAAAAAAGTATCTGAGAGCCATCGAAGTAAGTTATGTAGTTAGTTAGATGATGTTTTAAGGCTCCGTTTCTAACCAATTGGTTTAAGTCGGGCCAGCCACGGCCTTTTTTTCCAGTTGTGGCTCACTGGCTTGTTTTCCCTACTCCA
>WURT03174320.1:11522-27908 GCA_009936505.3 Holothuria glaberrima | reverse complement strand
GGCTGCTTGAAATATCTGTATAAAAACACACTAGTCTGGAGTATGAAAGGCAATACTTGGCCTTTGAGTCTGAGGTCATTATGTTGTTAGCTTTACCATGGGGCAGGAGTTGGGGTGGGGGAGTTGAGGGACATAATGGAAATTATTTATTGAGGTGGGGGCCCATTGTTTCATCTCCCACCTCCTCCAGTGGTATGGTCACATGATGTAGTGTATTGTTAGGTGTAAGCAACTACAGTAAGAGTCATGAGATGGTTGTTAGGTTCTCCTAACAGTAATATGTGTGGACAAAAACATTAAAAATCATTCACTGACTTTGATTTTCGATGCTCACCATTACCAACATGGTAGAGAAGGAATGAAACATTTACAAACACTTTGAAACGAGAATGTTAGGCCTGAAAGCACTGTAAAATTATGATTAAGGATGTGTTGGAAAATTTTGATGTCTTAATCTGTATTAGATGTTAGTAGGCAATGGTAGAAGTTCCAATCCACACTGGGGGAAAAAAAATGGAGGTCTCAATCCACTCTGGAAAAAAAAAGACAATGCCCTCTAGAACTAAATCTTCCATCTAAAACTTGCAAACATATTGACAGTTATTATTTGAGGGTCTTTTGCACATGATAGATGAATGTATTTGTCAGTCCTGACCCATAAGCTTTGAAAGTTTTGACAATCAACAATGTAGTAGATCTTGCATCCCAGAATTATTGGTACTCTCTACTGTGCAATGGGTACCATATATGCAGAAAACAGCAGCTTAATTATAAGGTGCAATTGAACACTGTGCTACTAACTAGAATCTTCCACCTGGTTGTCGAAAATTGCATTCATAGTCTGAGATGCCAAAAATATCATTGACAGAATATCACTGGGAGATATTGTTTTCTCATGTCATGTAAATACTGGTAGAATCAAAATTTGTATGAAGATTCTGTGGGGTTAAATCAGTCTAGCTCATAGAAAATTAGAAAGTAGATGAGTTGCTCATGATATTATATTTGCACAAACCAGAAAGCCACTCTGTATTCAAAACAGTAAAAGCACCTTTATGTTCGAGCAAGTTCAGTCACTTTGAAAGCTCCGCCTACACACTTATGATTTGCAAGAACTGGGTGCATGCCCTCATGGCCAATCTTAGCTGCAGTTGTTGCATTGCCCGATTATGAACCATGTGTTTTATGATTTGAAGTATATGACTTGTTCGGCAAGTTTTCAAGACATTGACATTATGACATTAACTTTTGTGTGTAGGCTAATGTGTAGACAACATTCCTGACATCAACAAGACAAGTGGACTTTTTCCATTGTAGATCTGTAAATCAGAGCAAATTTTTAGGAGCGTCAGGTCCACAGACGCCTGTTATTTCAAACGATCACTGAATGAGTGGTTTTGTCATCATTCTCCATTGTGGTACTGTTATTTATAGTTCTTTAATAGTAATTAGTGCATGTAACATATACCTCATATCTGTGTAATATTCACCAAGCCCTGTAATGCAGAATCTCATATTTCATTAATGATCCTGACTATAATATTGTAGGATGCATTTGCATATAATACAGACTCTAAAACACAATGCAAAGTCAGGAACATGATGTCACTAGTACTAGATATCTTCCATATCATATGATACAAAATTTAATATTTAATTATCTTTACACTGATTTGTGGAGCTAACTTCAAAACATATTCTATTCAAAGGCGAACAGAGTGTAAACTTTCTGTGTTGAATGGACAAAGGAAGTTACTACTATTTGTCAAATTTTGAAGGAACTAAGATTTTCGGTGATGACAGTGTGAATTCATACGGATTTTTCATCACCTCAAATGTTTTTATGAATCCCAGGGTAAATCTCTATAATGGTAACTGCACTTTGATTTACATAAATGTAAAAAATGCCTATTCTCTGATTGGTAAGTTACAATTTTGCAGATTAATGGGTGTAGTGTAGTGTAGCCTATCAAAACTTTGACAGGTCAAGATTCGAGTAGCATTAAAATCACACACAGTGGGCTAGTGTACTCTGCAGAATGTGACCTTGAGCAATTTATACTTAGTACAAGCTATTGTAGCTTTGGGATTCAGCAGATAGACATGGATTTTTTTTGGGGGGGGCGGGGGGCACTGAAGGAGGGGCTGGATGTAACCGTAAGATGAGAAAACTTGAACTTTCTCAGACAAGATTATTGGCCCTTTAAGCAACAGCTTAATCCAGGCTCCATTTTTCTCTGTTGTGTTGTGTGATGACAATTTTATTAGAAATTAAAACTGCAGAGAGAAAAAAAGAACACTTGAAAACTTAAAAGGTCTTTATTCTTTCTTGCAGGTGGTCTATGCAACTCTCACTCAGGAAATGTCATAAGTAGTTCATACCCGATTAAAAAAGTGGAGCAGTACTCTGACTTGGGAAAACGTTCTCAGGACATGTAAGTTGAGATCGTTATTGTCGTTATTCATCAGTAAAGAATTGTGAGACTATAGAAATGGCTTTGGGGTACTGGAAAGGTTGTTCAATAATATTTTATAAGCTCTTTTCATAAAAAGCTTGATAAAAAGCAACATTTAAATACTTTAAACTTCCTCATACATGCATTATTTAAAAGTCCAGGTTGCAATGTCATAAATAGTAGATGACAATTTAAAATATGAAATCCTAAACCTAGATTTATCAGTAGAATAATGCTCCCCCAAAGGGTTATGCGTTGCCCTACATTTATGGCCATGACATTTAAAAACAGTTCTAGTACACAAATGTATTGTTCATGACATGCAAATGGTTTATGTAGTATCAAGTTATGCCAGACTTAAGACTTGAAATTGAAGTTAAATTTTTTTTTGGAAAGAATTTGTTTATAACTTCTGTGGTAATTATAGTGTTCTTATTTGTTATTATGTAATAGTTTTACATTGTATTATTCATTAACATGTGTTGTGACATTATGTATCATCCTGTCTCATAAGGTATTATTGTGTATTGCTTCGTATGATATTTTACAACGTAGTGCTATTGCCATTTCTTTTTATGTCTCATGTCCCATCTCTCTACAACAGACCCACATCTACCTTGGTTGAATGCAAGTCTTTCAAATCTTTGGGCAAAATGCAACCGTTCACCATCTCAGTGACGTCCAACAGTCTACTGTTGATAGTAAGCAGAAATTTTTAAGTCTTCTTTCAAACCCTTTGACCCCTGAATTATCCATGACTGTTCATGTCCTGGTCCTGGGCTATCCACTCATATTACTGTAACCACAACCTCTACTCCTTTTATATGTTCAGAACCCCAATCTCTACCACAAACTGATACCCTAGATGACATCTGACTGGTATATTCCCTGACCATTGTAATTATCATTTCTACTCTCATTGATAATATTACCTTTTGGCAATGTTACATATAATCATTTTAGATGCCTTTACTCTCATTACACAGTACAAATTTGGTCTGGAACTTCAAAGAAGGAATGCAACAATTGCCTTAGTAATTTCATTCCATACCCTGCTGTAGTAATTCCTCTCATTGGCAGAAAATGGGGAATTCCTATCACTTCATTTAAAAGCCTGTATATCAGGGTTTCAGATTTCAAGGGTAAAGCTGTTTTTAAGCTCTTTACAGTGTTAAGCTACTCACAAAGCCTCTATCTACATCATGTACTTACCTGTGAGGCATTTTGTTTTTGAATTGTTGAGTATTTTTATGTGGTATAATGGAAGTTACAGAATTTGTATTTGTGGCATTGAACATCCCCAATACTTGGCACTGTATTAAATGGTTGCCGTGGAAATACTTGAGCATGCTCCTTCAATCTTAGTTATAAGATTGATGAGTTTTGCCTCTAACCAAGAGCACTAATTCTTCCCATTAATCTCAACTCTACTCATATTTCTTGATATTTCAGATGTAATGTACATTAATACAAATTGACACTTTTCTCATTTTTACAGGATTTTCACTGTCATTTAACAACCAGTGAGGTGGTTGGCTACTTGGCAGGAAAATGGGATCCAACTTCACAACGTAAGTACTGCAAGACTTAACGGCTGTATTAGGAGGGAACCTTTAGTTCAAAATGATATCAGTACTGTAGCATGTCAAGAGATGATTTTACATTGGAACAGAATGCTATTTGAAGACAAAACTCAACACACAGAAAGTTCTGTATCTCTGTCTTCCAGTTAATTCGCTGAATTCCCCCCCCCCAGAAAACCCTCTTGGATGCTTTCTCTTATTTACCCCTTCCCTATCGTCTTATTGGTTACAATCAGCATTGCCCAGTACTTAACACTGCTGTAGAATTAGTTTGTACCCTGAACAGAGGGTATGTCGAAAAATCAGTTTCCTTCAGTCTGTTTCTAGATAGTGTTCAACCAATCATCTGTTAGATAATTGGCATCAGGCTGATTATGGCACATTCGGTAAATAATTGTCATTCAACCGATTACCACCACCCATTATTTGAAAACTGGGAACGGGGCTAAAGCACATTTCAAAATTTCTGCAAAAAACTTTATATTTCTCCAAAACACGCATTTCTTTAAGTTCCTGCCCAAAATATCAGCATTGATACTCACAAACTTGCAAATATTAAAGCTCTCCAGATGATAGTGATACATCATAACTGTTGCTGTAACTTCTAGTGCAGCAAAGTTCATGTACCGCAAAGGGCACACAGTATTACCTACAAGGTGTGCATGCCACGGACAATGCTGCACATCTACATACATATTGTACTACAGGAAGACAATGACTTCGGGCATTGTTCTTTCGTTTCAGTGCTAACCATATCATCTGTACACATTTGATGCACGTACTGTAGCAGCTAGAAATATGGGAACTGGAGGCTCATTATCCTGCATATATTATGCCACTTCCCACATTCTTTTCATTAACTTGGCTGACTGCATGGCCAAGTGGTTAGAGCATTCGACTTGCAGCTGGAAGGTCTAGGGTTCGAATCTTGGCCGGGTCATATGGAAGACTTTAAAAATGGAACCTTTTGCTATTGTGTTTGTTGCTCAGCATAAGCAATGGAGTAGGGAAAACAAGCCAGTGAGTCACATCTGGAAAAAAGGCCATGGCCGGCTCAACTTAAACCAATTGGTTTGCAACTGGGCTGTAAAACCTCATCTAACTCATTAACTTTTTAATTATCTGTGATATGCACATGCATACATGTAATTGCCTTTACGGGGAATAATGGAATGCAAGTATGTGATAACTCAAGAAATTTTCTTGCGAAGTTGAAGTTCACCTACAAAAGCACACCACAGTGTGTAATACATAATGCAAGGCTAGTGTATTGCCTGTGCTTTTACGTAGCACATTGGTCATGCCATGCTCCTAACTGATGAACATGTTAAATTCACGTAAGAACAACAACACTGTTTTTTGGTTACCGCAATTTATTGGGAATTAGTTTTGTTTCATTTGGATAGTCCTTTAAAATAAGACGTAAGTTTTGGCCAAGACACATTACAAAAAATATATTCATATTTTTAACGAACCACGAGATGTGAACATCAAGTAAATTGAGTGGAATCTTTAGTGGACCTGAAGTGCTAAGGTTGTTGCATATTTTTGTGTAGAATTAAGTCAATAGGCTACTACATAGCACTACTACAATTCAGTACAGAACATTTACAGGAATCTTCCAGCATGATCGGTGGATGAGCCTTATGTTGGCCGTCAGACTCTAAACGTTAGGTCTGTGAAATCATACCGTAGGCAAACTATTACTAGTGGTTGATTGTTCTACCAGTATTTCGAGAGGAAATAATGCAACAAAACTAATATTCCGTTCTTGGAACATACAAAACTGTTCCTCATATCGATCAACTCCAGTGTTGTCATTACGGCTTGTGTACAATGCTAGAGATAAGTGATAGACGGCAAGAAAAAAACTCAGAAAATGTGACCCTCCTATACTTGTTAGTAATCGGTGATTGGTAATTGGTAACAGACCACAACACATCCTCTGCCTCTAAACTTTGTGTAATGTTTGATCCTTACTTGCTGGCTGTAAGTTTTGTTTCCTTATGTGTGCATAAGGGTCTTGTATGAAAGTGTAAAGAGCCCTTACAAAAAGGATAACTTGCATTTTCTTTCTTATACTTATTGTACATGTGCATAAATGTCTGGTACTTATATGTGCATGTGGGTGAGAAACCAATTTCAGTTTGTATCCATGTCTCTCAGCAACATACTTTTGCATAGATCTCTTGTACACTTTTGTGTGTATCTGTCACTTGTACATGTCTGCACGTATCTGTAAGCTGCAACTGATAGTAATACACACAGCACTTATCATGTTCATACACATTGAGTTGTGTGCTGAAGTTCAGCATTTTCAGTAACATCTTCCCATGTCAGATTTTGTCCAAAATCAGTACATGCATTCAGATGTACTTTAGAAAAGTTGTTAAGAACTGAAGGATATCGTGAATGTCAGGCAGAGGGTCTCTTTTTCTTGAGATTTTTGTGAAAATTTAAAATTGTAGCCAGGATTTTATTCAACATCTTTTTTCCTTATTGTAAATTTTGGCTTCTGAAATCTGTGGGCCATTTCACAGACTGCAATTGGTCCTTCGGCTGGGTGCCACTTGAAAACCTATAGTTAATGATTCGGATCATGCTGTACAATTTTTGTCTGAAATTTTGGTGTGAAAGTCATTTGGGAACAAAAAAGGTGACAGGAACTTTAAAGTGGAAAGTTGAGGATGTTCTTTAGTCATGTTACTATTTTCACAAAGTAATGTGGGTCACACACATGACATTGTTATGTATTTTAAGCCACAACATGGAACAATGGTGAATTGAGGTTTTTACAATGTATGAATGCTTTGAACGCCTGACGGAAGGTTTGGGGAGGCATTTTATGGGGTGTTTTTTACGCATGTTGGTTGTTTATTGTATTTGTGGGGAAGCGTGGCTGTGCAGGCTCTAATTGGATGTTAATTCATATTCACTTATCCTTCACTTCTACAGATATGTCTGTGTTACAAGCGTACCCCTGTAAATGTAGGTTAGGGGATAGAGAAGGTTCAAGAAAAGTAGAAGGAGAGGTAAGACATTTTATTTGGTTCTTTTATGAATATCCACTTTGGAAATGTTATCCTAGCCTGAGCTCAGTACTGGGATCAATAGAAAATGCAGAATTGTAGAATTGAGGGTGGGAGTGGAGGCGCAGGTCCTCATGTGCATTTACAAGGTAAGATAAGAAAGGTAAGATAAGAAAGAAGTTGCCACATTTTTGTCGGAATTAAAGGTAATTTAGGCTGAGTTAGAATATTAAAGGTTAATTTAGATATTTGGATCTAGGTCAGGAACCCTTTCACATGCCAAACAATGACCTTTTCAAATAGGTCACAGATAAACAGCAGGCAGATGGCTCTTCATATTACCCGGTGTTCAGAGGATAATAATATAATGTGTAGTTATCTCTGCTAAATACTGCTCTCATTACTACTATTTAATGTCATATGGGAATGAGGGGTTCGTCCCAGTCTGTAGCCTCTTTCTCAAAGACTGGAGGGCAAGGGGGAGGAGCCTTTGATCTGCTTTGGTGCTGAACGATTGCGGGGTATGGAAGACCTGAGATAGACAGACCAGACAACCAGAAACTTTTGTCGTGCCAATTTGTCATCCCAACACCATCATTGATAGCTACATTAAAGGAGCTTACTGAGTTGGTCCACAAAATGATTTTTTTTCCCACCTGTGATAGTAAATGGTCAAACTAAGAGATTCTACACATTTCACATACAACTAAAATGGCATCGACAGGGTAATTAATGATTAAAATCATTTATTACAAATTCATGACCAGACACTTTTTGCCACTACTATATTAATTACATGTAACTGTTATCCACAAAAACTATTTCTCACATTTTTGGTAACTACAGGAAGTAATATATAAGTAATGATGCTAATTAGAAGCATTGCTATGCAATGATTTCCTTCAAACTCATCACAAAATAATCGATATCAACTCAATGAGCCCATTTAAACAAGTACTGCTGCACTTCATTCTCTAAAGCAAAATAAAAAAAAAGCTAAACAAAAACAGTAAATGAAAATATGTTCTTCTAATTTTTTTTTGGTAATTAAGTCAGGATTTAGATTCTTATAAGCATTGATTGCAAGTGTGTACACTCCACTGCAAAGGGGTACTTTCCATCACTAAGTTGTACTTTTCACCCCTGAGATGCTACTAGACTTTGTCTAACTACATACAAATAGCCATCCTTTCACATTTTCTTTTCACCTGCCATCTTAATTAGAATATCTGGTCATGGTATAGTTGGACTTTAAAGTAATATAGAGGGATTTCATGTGACGTCACACGATGGGGATTGCTTGGCAGTGAAGGGCAAAGCACACATTCAGTAAGCATATTTACAGCACAAGCGCACAACATAATCATATAGATACTACTGTGACACCTGTGGTTATGCTTGCTGAGGGTGTTGACACATTGGTCGCTTGCCCACCAAAACCAAAGAGATGCACGATCATGTGACATCAGTGGAACACCTCCACAAAGGAGCAAGTGAGTGTTAAAATTTCCACCCGGAATTCTAGTCTATTTATTTGTGTTGTCTTGGTTCCACTCAGATCCAACAGTCTATAGCTTTGAGAGGACTACAGCTTGTAGGATGGTACCATAGTCATCCCTGCACAGCAGCCCATCCTACCATCCAAGATATCGACTCACAAATGGATTTTCAAGTTCGTATGAAGGGGGAAGGGAACACCTACCAGCCTTGTCTTGCCATGATATGTAGTGAGTGCATAGTTCTTTACCTTAGCTGTCTTAAAATTTTGATCAGTCAGAACTGTGGAATGGAAGGATTGCTGAAAGTGATATGAAACTATCTGCCATGATTTAGTATTGTCCAAAGCATGAAACATTCCTAAAATGAAACAAAATGGGCAGTCAATAGACTAGATCTCCTAGTGATAGACCCTGGGGAGGGGAAAATTGTTGTCAGTTTCATGTGATAACTACTCCCTCATAACTCTTTAAGTTACAATGCTATCATCAGTTTGCAAATATTATTAGTGAGTGATGCCAACGTTACTCATTGGAAAACCAAAATAAAACAGCCATGTGGTGTGAAAGATCCCTCTTTTTAAGTCTGTGAGAGTCTGTCAGACTCAAACTTTGGCTTAAAATCTCATATTCAATCAATATTAATAAACTAAATTAAACAGCATGAAAAGAACTAAAAAAACAAAATCTTTACATATTGGGTAAAATTGAGAAGCTGAATAGAAAGTAGCAAAACATGTGCAATAAGCTGCTGCATGCCAAGTATCATTACCATCAACTTAGCATATTCATCAGGATGCACAAAAGATAAAATCTAGAAATGATTTGCAAGATAAAACATGTAGGAAAGGATGTAGGATGAAGGAAAGACAGGAAGTAAGTTCCATCAAATAACAAATTTGAGAAATCATTAGTGATAAACTGGAAGTTGAATTTTCAAAAGTGGGTGGGAGGTCTGTGTACTTTTTGAACTGCCATTACAATGTCACTTGGAAGGCACTTAGGGAAATAAATGATAAATGATCACTGGCAACACTGCCTATGAACCTGTGCTTATAGGGTGACCATTTGTATATCGAAAGTCATCAATTTTATAACTTGGTTTTATCAAAACTTTCTTTTTCAATTTTGTAACTTGATTTTTTAAGAAGCTTTTTATTTTAATTTTGGAGAAATTTCATTTTCAGTGTTTTCTGTAAAACTCATAACATTTTCTGTGAAGGGTGGAAAGGAAAAGATGTTTTTGATCCCAAAAGGGATATTGAAAAATGTGTGCAAAATAGCAGAAATTAATGTAACTTGATCTTAATAGCTGTTTTTTTTTTGGGGGGGGGGAAGGGGTGACTTTGGTTTGGAACTCTGTTTGTAAAACAATGTGTCAACAAGAAGTTTTAGTTGTTAATGATGTTGTATTTGATTTAATTTAATTTGATTTATTGTGATTAATGTGGCTTTGTTTCTATCAGATCCGTACAATCTCCAGCGTGCTGTCAAAGAATCAACTCTGAGGTCATTCTGGGTCATGCCATCACCAGAAGTCAGTGTAAGTCAAATTTATCATCAACCATCAAAAGTAAAATAGATTTTGTCCCATATTTGACCAAATCTAGGTAAATCTATAACAAAAATGAGAAGCATTGTTTTAATGTATTCATGATGCTGCAATGTCGATTGATGAAGGTTGGTTTCTTGTTTAAATGATTCTAAAAATAAATACATCTGCCTTGAGAAAATAAGATCATTATCTCTTTCATGCTGGCAACATTATGCATTGCTTGGTCTACATAAATTTTATTCTTTCCAGTTTTCAAGTCTCATGCGTCCGTTTGTTCTGTGTACAAGATTGAGTTCAAAATTTCTATCATGAGCACAAATACAAAATTTTGCTCTAAAAGTTACACTTGATTTTCAAAATCTGGGAGTACGAGTATAATGACAATCAATATTTGTTATTTACAGAAGAGTTAATGGTGTCATAGAGATGAGTGAAATCCGTACTCACCACGGTTCTTATCACAATCCTGTTAAATCGTTCTCTACTTTCTCTCACAGGATCCAGAGAAGCACTACGGCATGCCTGTTAATATGAGCTATAGTTGCCAGCAAGATATGTTTCTAACACAAGACGTTTTGGTAGAATTGGTGAGTTTCAAAATTTTAGCTCATTTTACCGTCTATATGTCTACTATTTTTCTGTCTACAGTGCTTAAAAATTTGCTTAACATGACAAATGATAAATGGAGTTAGTAAAATTTGTATCCAGTCATCTTCCAAATTTTTCATAGTTATTTCATGTCCTGGAATTCGTTCCTGGTGCTTGTGTCAGGAATTACTGGGAAACTTTATGTGGTTTACAAAATTAGGTTGCCATTCATTATATCCAATAGCATCTTGATGATCTGCATTATTCATTCTATACATAAATGTTTGGCACTGCCTATTGTTCTGTTAAATTTCTTCTTGAAAAGAGCCCAAACTTTTAAATTATCTGAGAGGTGAAGCTTCCATTGTTGTAATTTTCCTGGAAGTTATGAATGATAAGTTTGGATCACACTCACAACTTGCAGCAGTCAATGAAGTTGACGGTCATTGTATTGGAATTTCAGGAGAATATTGCAATTCTTCAAAGTAGTGATTCTCAAGCACGGCCCTTATGGTCCATCTCACCCTTGAACCCTCTCAGTGTTGCCATGAAGTAGTTCTAAGAATGTCACCATTTTGGACAAAAAATAGTAATGCTAAAAAGTAATTGTGCAGGGAAAAGCACAATGCATTTAGAATTGCTGACTTGGGCTGTTTCTAATACTGTTGTTTCTCCCATACTGGCCACTCCATGCAGCCAACACAGAACTGTAGTGAATTTTTTGTTTTAGAGTGCAATTTCCTGCAATCTAGGACACTTGCAATACCATTTATTTTACCTCATTCACAGTATGGTGGGGTTGAGCATTAGCTTGATCCTAGACATCACACCTCTTAGCCCTGTCACTATGGATGGAGCCCAACCCCCTAGGACCATGTTGAAACATTGATTGCAACTTGTAGATTATTTTATCTCTTTTATGAAATTTTAGCCTCAAAGAATTTAGAAAAAGCAGCAGGAAATTGATCTATGTTGCTCACTACATTCACAAGCGATTTAAATTCAACACTGTGTTATGCTGCTAGTCTAGGGCTGGTACCATTCTTGGGATAATGCTGTGTAGGGGCCATATTGTTTGTGAAAACCTGCCCTAACAGGTTGATAGATGAAAAACAATCCCCAGAAAGTTTTACCATCCCAAAAGCAAGTTAGCCTTGTGACTGGACACCCCCCTCCCAGACAGTTTCCACCTGGAAAATTTCCATCCCAGACAACTCCCATACGGCAATTCCCACTGATGAGAATAACCCCTAATACAACTTCCCCTGTGAGATACTATGGCTTTGTCCAAGGGAAGTGGTAAAGGTGGGAATTGTACTTGATGGGAATGCCCTGGGAAGTAATCCAGGGGATTTTGTCTGGGTGGGACCTGTCAATTGGGAGTTGTTGGGGAACCAGTTTGCATACTGCCTGTCTAGTGAACCATTAAAAAGCCTAGAAGTTCTATGATTGCATGGTGAAATTGAGGGTACAACATGTTATCACTGTGGAACCATTTGTAGCAAAAGAGTTAAAAAACTAATTCCCTAAGAAAAATACCTAGGTTTGGCAAAGAGCAGGTTTGATAGTGTTAAGTTCAGGCCTAGCCCTTTCAAATGCATCTCTTTTTTCCAAACCCTTGTTCCTCACTAGGGTCTTTTGACCACAGCCATTCCTCTGGAGTTTACCCTGATCCTCAAAAATTTTGAAAATTGACAAAAAGGACAAAAATTAATAGTTTTTTATGTGAAAGAGTAACCAAATCTAAATATTCTGGTGAAATTCCCTTTCAGTTCTGATGTGTAATTTTTGAGATATCAGCAAATGAAGTTACAACATTTTTGACCTAAGTGAGCTTGAAGCAAGCAGGGGTTATTTTATCTCCTGACATTGATGAGCAATGCTTTGTTTGCTTTGTTTTTCAATCTGCAGTTTTGACCCTGAAGTTGATAGGTGTATAAGCTTCTTATGGGGAATTTGAAATTTGTAAAATTCTTATGTCTCTCATGCATTCATATTACGATGTGGTTCTCGAGATATCATATTACGATAACATGAGATTATGGGGGAAAAAAGTGGTTGTTAAGTGTAATAAAAAACAGAAGAGAGCTCATTAATGGGAATTCTTTGGTGTGACATGTGCTTGCTTCAAGTCACCTAGGGTTAAAAATGTGACAATGTCATCTGCTACATCTCACTAACCACACATCATTTTACCAGAACACTCAGAAGAAGTACCCCTTTAACATGCCAAACCTTGATTCAAGCATGAACCCTTCTTTTAAGAGGTCACTCTCATGCACCTGGAAGTATTTCAAGGACCTTCTGAATCTACCTCACTTAGGTGTAAGTGCTAAATATTAATAAAAAGTATGATTTCAGAAGTCATTTGAAACAATTGGAAATGTTAGAAACATAACTCCCCATGTCCAGCACTTTTATACAGCTGTGATCATTCTTAAATTTGAATGGGGTACCTCCTTAAATTGGTTTGAATTTGAATGGGACACTTTCAAGTGCTTGGCCTGTATTTGTACAAATTTATGATAATCATTGGAAGTGCTTGAATTTGATTTAATGCATATTTTGGATCAGTGTAGTGCCCTTTGCGTGCGTTGTCTTCAAAATCATCCAAAAACCTAGATAATGAGTGGAACTGCTGTTGAAATGGATTTGCTTGAGAAATGCCATTGCTCCTTGGAAGCTTCTTAAAAAAATATTTGATTTTTGCCTCCAGAAAAGTGTGCTACCTGTTTGTCACTTTCTTTGTGACAACAGAATTTGTAACGACTCCTAACCCAACTCAAACTTTCTTCTGTCCTTGTAGCAAAGTACTCGGAGTGAGAAATTGTATGCAGGTTGAAGGGAGGGGGGGGGGAGGGAAGTTGCACCTGAGGAAAAGAGTGACTAATTGGTCTGCTCAGTAGAAAAACTTACGCTGATAGAAGTGGATAGTTCAAGTGGAAATTATTGTGTATGTTACAGCGGTTCTTACCTCTGTTCATTTCTCTTTCCCAGAAATCATTGGTAGAATTTTACAAAAATACTCCAGATATGGTTTATTTTGGAGAGACATGGCACCAAGATGATACATTCCTTTCCAAATTAAAGGTAAGATGTGAAATTTGTGAGTGTAGTGTGTTTTGTGCCAATCATTGAGATAGGATAGGGCAAGAATTTCAACTTCAATAGGAGGAAGGGGATATTAAAGAGGAGCTTCAAGAGGTGGATTTCAGCGTCTGTTGAGTGATTGAAATTATCAGTATAAAGGTCCCCCCTCCCCACCCACAAATTCAACTTCACCACCGTGAGGCACTTTGGGTATTAGCAGCTTACGAAGCTTCTGTCCCGTGTACAAAGTTTTTTCTGAGAACAGGAGGTTTTGAGTTGATTAAGCATCTGCAAGAATCTTATCTGGGAACTTTGAAAATTGCATTAAAAAGGAATATTAGTTGAGCAAGAGAGTTAATGATATTTTGAATGATGCAGAGGTTAACAAAACATTCAATTGCAGATGGGTGCTTTGGAAGAATATCAGCCATATTAAAATTACAAATGTATATCATAATATTTTTCTGTTTTCGAAATTGTTGTTAATGAAGTTTTTGGATTTATTGTTCTAGAAACAGATATGTATAAATACAGAGTTAGGGGGAATATAAGCAAAATAAAAGGTGTTTCAAATTGAAGGTAGAACTGAATCTGACACTATATTTTCCTTTTCTACTCTTCATCATTTCAGGATTCCTTAGCCAAAAAATTCCCAAAGGACCAGACAGATGATAGATTATTTGACTATGTCAATGAACTCCTGACCTAAGTCTGCCTGTTTGCTGCCACCAGTCTGTTGGTGTGTAAGGACCAATCATATCTCGTGTATAAGCACATTGAAATCAGGTATTCAAATTGCCTTCCTGTTGTCCATGGCTGTTCTCCTACTGTAAGGCTGTTTCTTGCCTCCATCTTGTGTGTACCTCCAATAGGAATTGTTTTTTGATGTTTTATAGTCTAGTTGGGATGTACAAGTCTTGTCACATTTGCAGTGGACCATTTTTGATGAATCATATCTTTTTTTTTTTTATCAAATTATAAGTTTACAGAAAAGAGGATGGTTGTCATTTGATAAAACTTTGTAAGAACTGTATTCATAGCAGACCTCACAATTTTACCTAATTTAATATAAAAAAATACAAAAGGTGGAAAGCAATTTTTGTGAAGCCATCTTTGAAATCTCTGGGAATCCTATTGTTCTTTATAGTGGTAACTTGGATTGTGCATTTTACCAAAGTGCTACAAACTCTTGTATACAACGTTTTAGTTGAAAACAGTCCCTAGAATGTCCTCACTTTTAATTCAGAGAGACATTGACTATCTTGGAAGGAATGTAATTTCAAAAAGGGGCTTGTTATAACTTGGTATATTTGGCATGGATAATCAAATGGTATTCATGCCTTGAGTCAAATAACCATCTCATATATGTGAGAGATAAGTTAAACACAGTAAGAACTAACAATACATACAACCTACTCACTATTTAAGATTGCACTGGGATGTTCTAAATCAGAAAAGAGGTGCCATTTTTGCTGTGATGCCATACATATTGGTGAATAATAAGTCATCTTGTATTTGAACACAGAATAAGCATGGACTCATAGCCCTGCATTGACATAGATTACTCTGAATGGGGTGTTTGAATCCTTCTGACAGTTGAGGACAGTGTTTCGTGTCAAAGAGGGGCATTACAATGGCAGGGAAGGATGAGTCACCATTCTATAGGGGGGTGTCCAGGTGGAGGGGTGATAATTATAGTTCTCAGCAAGTGTACAGAGCATTACATTTTTCACAAAGCTCAGAATCTCAGGTGGTCGGTAGTTTTTCACTTGCTTTGAAACTACTGTGATTTAAATATTGTCACCAACAAGTTTTGGGGTACAATTTAGTTTTGAGCCTGTTTCTTGAGGAAATAGGAATGCCTCTCTTCATTCTGGTAATACTTGTGTGCTTTCTTTAAGAGTTCATTCATTTGTCATTCTCAATCTTTCTACAAAATTGCCATTGGTTTAAAAATAACTGAACAAAAGATGACTGGAATGTCTCCGCAAGTGAATTACATCCGAGAGAGCACCGTAAGGTAGTAACTCAAAATTAAAGGAAAGCTCTAATTAGCATTAATTGTCTGGGGCCACCACTTCTGGCATCTTTCAGTTTGCATAGTATTAACAATGTATGTTTTCTGTCTCCCAAGTATGAAACATTACCCTGATTGTTGTTACTGTTTATGCAGCTCATTGTGAAAAAAAGTACTTTTCAATTTTTGTTCTTTTTATGTTGTATTGGTTTGTTGGTGTAATGAGAATTTTTTTCCACCAAAATGTGTGCTCCAGAGTCTTAGCAGCTGTTTTTAGTTGTTGAAGGATTTCAGTCCTTTGTCAGTCCTTTGCTTCAAAGTTTGGGGGAATATTCAGAAAAAAAATGGTATTTTTGTCTCTGTAGGACCTAACTTCTCAGGGAATATTTCTTGTGCCAGCATCTGGTAGTCATTGCATGTTGTGATAACCTCATGATGAATTTTGTGTGGCAGGTTATGGCCTTAGTAGGTATTACACTTGAAAATAACAAATTTTTTCTTCTTAGTCCAGTAAGGTGCATTTTTGTAGTGAGGTTGGTTAAATTTTGTGTACTTTTCAAACAAAATAATTG
>WURT03174309.1:0-10404 GCA_009936505.3 Holothuria glaberrima | reverse complement strand
ATTTTTTTCGATTCCCAGCATTTTAATGTTGATTGTTTATGAATGGGTATCGCCGAGGTCCGCTCAGCCTCTGTGATTACGTCATCGTCGGTCTCAAATCACATTTGAGACCGGGGCACCCTCGCATTTATCCCCTAACTAAAAGTGGTACTATGAAGTTTCGAACCAAAACCATCTATAACACCACATAAATGTGACAATACAGTTTGATAATTGACTTCATGCCAACCCCTGCATTCAAGCTGCGAGGGTTGATTATGGTACATAATAAGGTATGGCACGGCTTGCATATTGCCATCAGAAAACATTATCCTAAATAAATGACAGAAGTTTTTCTATACCTTAGGTTGTTTAAAACATAAGCAGAAAACGGAACTTACAACAGCCTAACGGACAACCTAAACTAGTTTCTAAGTGATAGCAGTAGTTTTAAAATGTGTTCACAAATTCTGCCGTTTCTATTCCTGAAAAGATTGTGATGTTAACTCGTTTTTAATAGATCAAATTTTCTAAGATAATTTTTTTCAAAGCCTATCAGCGTGTTAAGGAAACAGTAGTCCGACATTCTTCACACTGGACGAGCTTGATTTACCTTTGGTAAAGAATACTGATGAGAACATAAGGCAAAATCTGCCACTTATATTTCTTTTAATGCATAAAGCAATGGATTCGCAAAAGTAATAGTTGATCCAAGCAAAGTGAAAACCTACCAGTAAGACAGAAGTATTCATAAGCTGTTTTCAATACGTATAAATCCTTTAAGTATAAAAAATAAACGGAGTTCTAGTTGCAGATTTATATCCCTACTTATTTTTTACAGTGAAGGTAATTTCAAGGTTATTACCTTAATTTTGTACAAAGTGCAATTCATGAAAAACAATCTTGTAAAAGCAATAACTCGGAAAAATACCTTTTGAAGTTTGGGTGATTCCGATAAAACTGAGATAGACCAAGGATATATGAATTAAATTTATTTTGGTTTCATCCTGGTAATTGAGTATGACATATGAGGAACTGTAAACTTTATGTGAATGATAAATGGTGTGCAAAGTATTTACTAGTTAAACTTTGGAGGTGAAGTGAAAAAGTAACAAGAAATATTTTTAGTATCAATTCGGAAAAGTGACTGTTCTCAGGAACAAATCGTGCTTTCCATCATGCCTTACCCAATGCTAAGTGGTAAGTTGAATGTAACTCTTTTATTCCTAGCCATTCCCATTGTCTTCAATATTTATTCCAAATATTTCTCACCAATAAACCGTTAGTTGTCGGGACTGATCTAAAAATATGATTCCAGATAATTTGTTTCATTATTTAGAAGACAAGTATTGGATTTAAATTTACGATTTGTCTTGATTCTAATAATAACTACTAATTTTAGTAAATCTTATCTAAAGAAAAGCTGTTGTATGGCCGAAAGTCATGTGCAGGGTTCGATGTAGTATAACTTTACAAGACACCCAACGGAATCTTCAGATAAATCGAAAGATCTATGGTCAGTTAAACACGACAATACATATTAACAGATATGCTATAAATGTAGTTATAAACATATTACTTTTTTACACAACAGTTACTGATTGGACCAAGTATCTTGTAATATATTTTTACTTTTGCACATCATCTGCCTAAATTGTTGATCATTTCTACAATATGACCTGTAATTTATTTTATTCAGGTAAAGTCCTGAAAAGCCTTAAAAACTGTAGAATTTTTAGAATGTTGTTCAGCGTCATTGGGGCACAGTAGTGAATAGATATCAAACTATAGAACCACTGTGGCTTTAAATTTTGTTTGCATTGTATCTTTCAAACTGCATCGTGATAACTGGAAATGTATCCTGCTTAGGACGAATCGTTGAGTCCAACGCGTTTACGCAGCGGAGAGTTACATATTCAGTTGCCAACAACTTCTTAAAAATGGCAACAACGAATTACGTATATTTAGTACAATAATGATTGAAGATTTATTTGACTTCTACTCCCAGTTACATCTTCACCTGCTCCTATGCAGCAAATTGCATTTTCATTCATTCTGAGGTAGAAGACAGTGTTTGCAAAATTGTGATTTCATCATGGAAACCTTTCTTGTGTTACTGCTTTTGGTTGGATTGCTTATGTCAGAAATTTCGGCAGTATTATCGGTTAGTATCACAGTCATACTTTAAGCAGTTCACTCTAACTCTGGTGTGATTTTAGCCTACCATAAGCTTAAGCTTGTGTCTTGACCTCCTTAATAGCTATTCTAACTTTGATGACAGCTCATCTTTAAAGCAAATATTGTTAAGACAAAGACACCAAAAACACGTAAAATACCTATTCGAAATCGAACTAAAGATTTATTTAAGTGCTTTTGTCTTGGCATAACTACATGCTAATGCTATCTTCATCGAATGTGAATAATTGAGAGTAATTCAGCAAGTGACATGTAATAAGAGACGGAGACGGTACAGCACTGGCATAAGTAATACATCTTTTCCAGGAGGCTTGCCAGTTAGCTTGCACATACTTTAGTTAATCTAAGGTCAATACAGTTAAAAAGTAATTATACAGAATCGTTCCAAAAAACCTTAATTCTACACTTCCGTCAATATATCGCACCTCTTAGTCAACTGTAATGTTGCGCAAGGTATAACAGTACTCTACTTTTCATTTAAATTAACCAAAGCTTATGGTCCAAGCTATCCCGACAATGTTTCAAGAAAACAGGCAACCCGACAATGTCTAATGTAAAAGATGATTTTTTGTTGTAATAATACGAGAAAACTCACACTCGTGCCAGCTTGCTTGTTTGTGAAAGGAAAGAAGAGTATGATTAACTCTCTTGCTATTAATTTTTTTTTAATTTAACTACACTTGTATCTAGCTAAAGATTTGTTTGTACTAGTAACCTTATTTTGTCTAAAAGAATACTCGCCAAGTCTTATTGATGTTGTATGGTCGTGAAACAATCTGAACAAACATTTTAAATGCTCTTTTATTAAAGTAGGAGATAAGATTTTACGCAAAATTTGACCTTGTTGATTGTATTGGAAAAAGATGCCAAATAAGACAAAACGAGAAAGACAGACAGTGACAATTTTTAAAATTTGATTGTTTGGTAACCATCTGTTGCAGTTGTTGAAAACATTAATGAACGCAAAAATTATCCAGACACGTGAAAGTTAAATTCAAAATTTTCATGAAAATCTCACGTCCGAAAAGTACCTTACAGGAAAGTACATTTATAACAATTTATTAAAAAGAACAAACTTTGGTAGAAGAACATATTTCTATCTGGTTTTTTAATAACACAATTGTTGTTAAATAGTAATGTAAAATTGGTCCTAAGAGATCCAATTACCGTTTCTTGAACCGTTTATTGATTTTGAATATTTATTTTATGAGTTCGTAGGAAAAACTAACGTTTCCTCTAACTTTGTAGGTTCTTCCATTGGCTGACCATTTGCGACAACTACTTTTAATTTCAAGGGTTAAGGTAAACTTAGAAAAGTATTTCAATTAAGTGGTGCAATTAAGGTTTTTACATGTGACCAAATGTTTTTGTTCCACTGATAACAATTTAAGTATTCGGTTTTGGAAGTTATCTTTTTCTTAAGTTGTTATCTATTTTATGAATAGTAATTTTCTGATCGTAGAAGGTCTTAAAATTCACTGCTGAAAGTAAAGCTGGAAGTTGAAAATATTTACAGTTGTTTTAAATGACAGCTATGTTACATCCTTGTTAAATCAAATCTCTTCTGAGACGCAAAGAAAGATTACAAACATTTTGTGACACACCCTTCCAATAGTTTTTAACAATTTTGGTATTTCCGTGCTAACATTACATAGACAAAATAGAACCAACTAATTTGCTCAAACGAAACAACAGCCTTTTGGTTGTGAGGTCAGGATAATATCAATTACCTTTATCTCAATAAAATTTTACTGGTAAAGTTAATACTTCTTCTTTACATGAGCTGATGCCGGAGCATTCCAAAAGTACTAAATAGCTAGGATTTGCGTTTTAACATATTTCACCACAACCCTGTGTCTACCACTTGGGGCTCACCAGTTTGATTAGCAAAAATAACATTTTGTAGTTTGGTCGTTCTTGCTTGTATCCTCTATATTAACATAATTCATCGTTTTGCCCGGATCCTTACCACTGAAACCAAGTGTTACTTTGACATACCTCCCTGCTGAAACCCAATTTCAAGGCAGTTGATGTCCTTCTTATTCTAACACCTATTACGTTATTTAATATCTTCATCATCACTGTTATATTTTATCTGAGTGTATGGTATATTTTGTGTCTTGGAAAGAATAGTACACAGTCACAAGTTACCTGTAATCCGTATACTTTGGTGACAAGTGCAGCTGGCTTACTTTCCATACATTCCACATTTCCTTGCTGTTTTCTAGCTATTGCGAAAGAGTATTATCTCCACACGTTATAGTGCTTACAATCCGTATGATTAGTGTCCATTTTTAAAATTAGAATTGGAAACATTTCCTCGGCAAAAATTGAATGCTGTCCCATCACACTATTAGTTTTCCGTTTTAAAACAGAAGCAAATATTCCGTTTTCAGTAAAGAATTTGTGTGAGAGTCCATGTTTAGTATCGAACACTCCGACACTGTGAAAAATATTTCAGTCAGACAGTGTTAATTTGTCTTCTTTCGCTGAAATCCTATAGTTCGGTTTATTGTTTGAATGCCGTGACTGGTAAGCACAATATTCACGAGATGTTTACAATGAAGCATGAACTCCCAATTTAGCTCATAGTTGTTCGTAATGAAGGAAAAACTTGTCTAATTTCAAAGTTATGTCTCCTGTTTTCAAACTGTGAATTCATCTGGCTCCTCACTCAGTGAATACACAACGTTTATACATGTGTTGCTAGATGATAGTTTTAATTGACAAACATTTACGTAAGAATATTATCTTAAGAAAAGCTAGTGAGTACGATTCATTCGTCAAGTATATAAACTTTAAAATATGCATTTCAAATTTCAATTATATTTGTTATTTCCAAATAGGAGTTTTATCAAGATGAAATCACTACAAGAGAGAAAAGAAGCACAGGAAGTATGCATTATTTTCCCGTTATTTAAAATAATAAAGCAGAAAAGACATTTTTGTAATTTTATACAATAATAATGGGTCTCATATACTGCAACAAAAGTATAGACGGTGGAGGTTGGACGGTATGTATTACATTGTAGAACGCTTTTGCTACAAACTTTTTATAGCTTTATAGCTGTATGCGTAACGTTTTGTCAAAGAGAAGTACGAACTACTTTCCTCGACCAGAGAAGGAGATCTTTGCGAAAATCAGTGGGCTCTATCTCAAACCCTCGCAGAAAAAAATGCTTTGAATAAACTATAGTGTGCATGTAGATTCTTTTTTATGTCTACATGAATTAATCATTTTAGGTACAAAGGCATTGCTCATTTTGTTGTTGGGGACAATAATGAACTAATGCCTTAGTACTGGGATAATGCCCTCTTCAGTTGACTGCGTCGTAAATCCTTAGGGGATGGACACTGATGTAAAAATGAGTTAATTAAAGGCGTGTCCGTAACATCCAAAGCTAGAAGTGTTCTACATTTATTACACACATTCTAGGCTATGCGAATATAATTGCGCGGTTTAGGCTGCTGCTATTTAACGTATATATTTCCTGAGGCTACGCATCATCTCCTCAGGTTACCGGTTCGGATTTCTCACAGTTCTGTATCTAGTTTCCTAATATTTGAAAAAAAATGAAATTTCGTACTTAATACAATGAATTCGTTGTCTTTCTTGCTGAAAATGAAAAACCAATTCATATTAGCCTGGATGCTCTTCTGCGATTTGCTTCCTTAAATCAGGTTTTTCATCGTCGCTTAGATTGCTCTGTTGACTTTAACCGCAAATGGACTGAGTACAAGAACGGCTTTGGCTTTGTTCGGGGTGACTTTTGGGTCGGAAATGATAAAATATCTTACCTAACAAATCAGAAGACTTACGAATTACGCATTGACTTGAATAACGTCAATGGGTAAGCTTACTTTGCTAAATATATTCTATTCCGCATCAGTGACGAAGGCTTTAAATACAGATTACTTGGTCTTGGAGACTACGATTCGAATAGTACAGCAAGTAAGTTTTATAAATATTTAAATCGAAACTTAAATTTTGTATTTTCCTAAATATTCAGGAAAAAATTGCATTCAGTATTTCAACGTAGCAGGAATATTTCTACAGCAAATGGTTAAACACCGGCAAAGTTTAAAAGGTGAACAGGGGGATGATACAGTTTTAGCAGGTAACGAGGGCCAATGATGCCATCGCGGACACAATATCAATGTTCAAAAAAGAGATATTAAAAACTTCTGATGTGATGTGCATTGATTTTTCCAGTCTGGCTACAGCAAAACTGCCTTAAAGTTAGTCTGTTGTTACAGAACTTTTCAGCATCCACATTTTCCACAGATTGTTGTCGGTTACGCCTCATTGCAATTAAGGGGTAATGAAATGCCGTTCCCTAAAAGTTTGCAGTGGTAGAATACCACAGTTATAAATGTATACTATTGTATAAAATCACCAATAACAACTTGGAATGTCCGTCCTTCTGTTCACTAGTTCAAATAGTGATAATATATTGGTCTCTTAATACCATTGACTGTATTTGCAAAAGCCAAACTTGTTAGGGTATTCTATTTGTGTTTTGCAAGTAACACGGAAACCCTAGTTTTTTCTCACATCCTACGGTAACTCCTTTATTACCAACCTCTATAAGTTTTGTTTAATGTTCATTAAATTTAAAGACATGATTATTTGACCCTCTGCCCAAGGCACATTCATGAAATCCTAATCGAAGAAATGCATTAACTTACATTATGAGGCCCGTAGAATGAAAGAACGATGTTCAGAGAAAACAGTTGACTTCCAAAAGCATTAGATCCATAATGGGCTTTTGGAAGGCACATATGAACACTGAAATAACTGTCATGTCTACTTAATATGAAACCTTTTTCAGCTGTAAAGGTCAGAAAACATATTTTTAATGGTAATGGCATCAGTATTAAACGTGGTAATTTCTTTTTCTTTTTATAAGCTCTTAATAATGGAAGCTATGAAAGCGATCATATCAATTTTTATCGTTTACTGGATTAAAAATACTTACTGAACTTAGCTACATACTATGGTAACTATACATTCCTCAATAATTTTTCTCCTTGTGGTACAAGTGTATGAGGAGTAATTATGAGCAATGAATATTGACACATGCAGGTCTGAAACTCTATACTAAGTTGGGGTGGAGAAAACTGAAATGAAACAAGAAAAAAATCGTTGAATAAACGTGAAATAAGAAGCTGTCGAAAAGGTGCTTGTCTGTGCAATGTCAACAATTTCAAAGGTTATAATGACAACAAATAGTCGAAAACTAGCTTAACAGTTGAACCTTTAATTTGAACGTGATTTAAATATTTAGTCGTTGAATTTTTATGAGACATTTTATTACAAGGAAGTTGCGATTACATCATCATTAATATTTTGCTACACTTTTTGCCTTGATGTTTTTTTTGAAAATGACCTTAATCAGTTCTCGTGAATCCTTTTTTCAAATAGATGATGATGCCATGGATACAAGTCGCAACTGCTCCTTCACTACACCTTACCAAGACAACGACCACCACACTACTGACAACTGTGCACTATCACGTCATGGTGCCTGGTGGTACAGCATTTCGTGGTTGATTAGCGTTGTAAAACAAGTGTCCTTCGAGGCCTGAAATATCAAGTTACCAGACTTTTTTTGAAAACTTGATTTCATTTAGGGATGCCCTTGCAGCTGATGGAAGTTATACGACTTTTGTCATACTCTCTAATTTTTTTTCTAATCGTCACGTGGACAGTTCTCTCGCCATTGGTGAACCTGTTCCTCCGTCATTATTGCAACAATATGAATGTAGTTTTACTCAAGCAGTTCCCCAATTTCATTTGAAGGCTTTTCTTATCGATTAAAAGTCAAAGTAACTCTTTATACTTGTATGAGAGCGATGTACACTTCTAAGCATTCGTACTTACAGCGTACGATATGAAGAACACAATTTTTCACGTGGTAAGTTCATGCAGTAGGAGGTCTTACCTCAATTTAGAGCCGTTATTTCATCTATATTAAGCGCAGTCACCTGCACCGAAAGTCCCGTAAAGCCTGTTTACCGTTTTACACTACTCGTGCGAACGAATTCAGCAGCTCGGATATAATCGGCGTATTCTCACATCCACGAGTTTCCCGAGCTGTATGACGTGAACGATTTAAAAGAACATACCTTTTAAGGCCGGAATTAAAAGAGTAACAAAGTGAGAAATCCATCATGGACAGGTAAGCATTTTTGCTGGCATTTCATCGTTTTGGGAGAATGACGTCTTAGACGTTAGCAGGATATAAAATTTATGGTTTCTGGTTCTTAACAAAATTATACAGCCCCTCACTTACGATTCGGGGTGCATCTCTTTTGATTTCGAGTAAAACATAGGCTGTAAACTGGACTTCTGGGTTAGGTATTCGTAACAGACGTTGCAGTAACCCAACTTTAACATCCCGATGCCTCCACTGCTTTTATCCCCAAGAAATACCCCACCCCCACCCCATCTTCATGCAGCACTAACTGTATGGCTAAAGGCACGTGACTGGCCAATTTTCGCTACGTTTTCTCACTTAGGTCCTGTTGAACAGTTTGAAAAAACGCGCTGTACACCTCACAACAGAATCGCCAATTTCGCAAACTTCTTTCACATGCTGTGCTCCCTACTACAGCTAGCACTGCATGCACTTCTTTGACTTTTTTTGATACGACAGTGTGACTGAATCAAAGACAGTTTGTTGATACATTCGAATTACGTTTTTTTCTTCTTTTTTTTACTCACCAAAAGCCCATGGTTTACTTAAGTAAGAAAAAAACGTAATTCGAATGTATCAACAAAATGGCGGCAGTTTACCTCGCGACTTGCCTGTGTTCAGAAGTTGTCAATTCGTTCTGTGACTGAATGACTTCTCCAACTTTATTTCAAAGTAGGGTAAAATTTAGGTGCGGGATCGCAAGAGCTACAATCATGGTGAATAATTTTACGGAAACATTAGCCATTAGCTCGTTTTGGCCTAACGCTGGGGTGCGAAGCCATGCTGGTCGAAAATGTTTACGTTATCCCATGGAATCTTGAAGCCTTTCAGTTTAGACATTCCTGAAAAAAACTCGGTCTTGTTTTCTTTTAAAGACATCCTTTTGTTATACCATGGGCTTTTGGTGAGTAATTAATTTCGAACTATCGTGAAAATTTTTGGTTAAGTTTTTGTTGCGTCGTAAGGCTGTTTTGCACTGGGATTTGAATTTAATGAGATGTGCGTTTGCCAATGTTTACACGAGGTCACGAGGTCAGATATCCGACTGCATGGTCTTTTGTTCGAACCATGGCCGGGTCATACCGATGACTTTCAAAATGGAACTTACTGCAATTGTGCTTGGTGCTTAGCATAAGCAATGGAGTAGGGAAAACAAGCCAGTGAGCCACAACTGTAAAAAACTGTTGAGGGCGCCACTTGAACCAAGTGTTTAGAAACTGTGCCGTAAACCTCATCTAACTCATCTAACTAACCGACTGCATGGTGCACCGCTCTTGTTACATAGAGAGATGCAACAATATGTAACGGAACTGGTTCAGTTTCCGTTGATAGATCGGATTTCATTGTTAGGAGTCAGGAAATTATACGCAAATGGTGAACAACCGGGAACTCTTGGCATGACGGACCTGCGGGCATCCATGAGGCATTGGTCCTGCTGATAACAAAATAATAAGAATGCTACATATTCATTAAGTATAAATACTCTAGTAGCTGTGTTCGTTCGCATATTTACATGTTTGTTTTATAAAGACGAGATAAACAAACCGATTGAGATACAGAATGAACTAAGACCAATCAAAGCGGGGAAATGAAACATCATAGGTTTCATGGAATGCTGATGGAGCGAACTTGGTAATGCAACAGCGCAATATGGATATTCCTGATATTGTTGATTACCACACGGTCCAAATCTTAAGGTATGAATTCAGGAGCAACATTCATGAGTCGTAGCGGAAATTTACGACCTTAAAGGCGATCAATCGTGTTGTTGCTACTATAAAGCAATTTCGAATGCAATTTTTTGATTGGTTGAACTTCTGTGACCCGACAAGAGGATGCCAACGCCAGATAAAGAGTTAAGTGAAGGCGCAACATTTCCTTATTTTTTAAAACACAGGAGTACTCTAGTTTCAGCACGCTGGTCCTTGTGACTATGAATTCAACATACTGACTTCATAAAGACATTTAGGCGAATTTTGTGGACAGAATTAGAAAAATAAGTGAACATCCCCACTTTGTATATCTGGCA
>WURT03174298.1:0-10404 GCA_009936505.3 Holothuria glaberrima | reverse complement strand
GAAGTTTTGGTCCAAGGCCCCATGTCCTAAGTCATTTGAGGTCATTTAAAGTTATATGACACTTGTGCTAGTAAAGATAAGAACCCAGGGACCCTTGGTTGAAGGTATGAACTTCTGCACCATTGGTGCTCTAGTCTTGTAAAAACCAATCATACAGTAGGGCATTGTTGGCTAGCAATTGCCGTCTCCGTGAAGCTGGTGTCTGCTTTCTGCTTTCGGGGAAAAGCATTTACTGAACTCTTATAATTGAACAATGATCCGAAATATTTTTATTGTTGTCTTTTAATTATGAGTTGACCCCTTATAAAATTTTTTACAACTTTCATTCATCAAAGGACAATAGCGGTAATGGCAGCTGGAGAAAGAACTACTGAACAGTGCATTACGGTTCAAAACTGAAGTTAACAATGATGAAGCTGTTACACTTTACGTTTGTATACTACCGTTTAATACCAGTCTACCGTTATAAAGTCTTGTTTGAATAAATTCATCAAAGTAAATAAGTAATGGTGTGAATGTTCTTGGAGTGTTTGTTGGACTGTGTAAAGGGAACACATAAATATGGTGTAGTTACAATGCCTTAGCATAATCAACCATTGTAAATTCTTTGTATATATTGCAGAATGAATCAATTCCTGTTGTAAAGCTACAGTAACTCAGTGGGTATGGAAGCAGTTGTTGGCATAAAAGGTTATTGACATAAAAGGTTGTCTGAGTTTTGACAATATGGCCTCATTGATTGTGATGTTTTCTGGGTACGTAATTTGTGTTGTTCACTTCACAGGCATACTTACCCCTTGCTACGTCTAATTTGCATGAGACTTCTACAGTTAAACTTGCTGTCAAACTTCTGGCCTGCCTTCAGGAACCTCAAAGTCCTTGTCCCAGTGGCCAAGCATGTCCCACCCCCCCTACCCCTCCTCACTTGGTGTGATGGGTGGGAGTAAAAAATTTCCTAGAGGGCTTATTCTGTAGGACCTTTAGCCCCCACTCTTTCTGTCACTTCAGTTATGGGAGCAGATTTACTTAATGGGCGTACCTTAAGTTTGGCTTTATAAAGTCTGATTTTGGCAGTGATTTTTCAAAAACTTGGCCATAATGCAAGAGTTACCATACAGTAGTTGCTGATCCTTATTCCCAGTACTTGGTGAATGGCATAGCCTGTAATTGGCCTTGTTTCTGAATCTTGGTGTGAAAAGCATCAACTACAATTTTTCATCATTTTCCATTTTTTCAGTCATTTTGACAGTTAGACATTACTAAACAGTATTTAATGATAATATTTATATTTTAATATTTTCAATACGATTCATAGAATCAATGCTGGAGCAAATGAAACTGTATTTGTATACCACGTATTTTCATTAGTAAGTACAATGTACTGTACATATTTATCAAGACAGTGAAATTTTTATGCAATGGCGATTTTGTGAAATGAGCATTTCGCTGTGATATAATAAGTGTCTTCACAGAGTAAGTAGTGACTTCTCAAAGGCATAGACCATTTACCATTTTCCTAATAGCAATTGCAAAGTATCTTGGGATGCAGTTTTGGTGTGCGTCAATTTTGTCAATGACATTTTTCTGTGGCTAAAAATGACGCTCACCAAAACTCCATCCCACAATCCTTTGTAAGTGCCATTTGGAAAAGGGTCTAATGAGAGAGATTTTTCATGGTATAATGTTCCTGCATAGTAGGAAGACATCTTATAGTTAATTCAGATATGATACAGACACAGTACCTGTCACACGTACAGTTGCCAAAGATTTATTAATTGAATGCAACAACAACAAATAATTCAGTTTCAGTGCCTTAGATATTGCTTAAGGGTGTTTATTGTACCTGTAATATTCCTTGAACTAAATCGACTATGAAGTTGAAGGGAAAAGACATTTTCTGGATGCCTGAACTGGTTGACTTGGAAGTTGTTTTGCTACAGTGGTGATTAAACCAGCGAATGAGATACAAGATTTATTGGAGGGGTAGTTTGATGTATAGTTTTTCTGGGGGAGGGGGATCAGGGTTGGGACAAGATGCAGGGGGGATTTTGGCAAGGAGAAGGTAAAGATGGAGGGCAACTAGGGCATTTGCATATTTTAATTTGGCTGTGGAATCTTTTCACCTACCACTTTTGTTTCTTTTATGCTGTAAAACTGATGAAAGCACTTTTATAATTGAAAAAAAAAACACCCTACTTGAAATATGGGTCCTGGTTTGTCCGTAGCTATTCAAGCTTTGTTCGGTCTCAAACAATTTAATTTACGTTGCTTCTACTTACCTCCCCTAAATTAATATTATACTATTGGACAGTCCATGTAATACAGGACAATCACTGGTATTAATGAATGAATCTTCCAGATGGTGCTCTGCCTACTGTACTTCCTGAATACCTAATTGCTGATTAAAGTCTCCCTTGCTTAATTGCCAGCAGTTTTACCGTAAAAATTCATGCTTTGTTCATGTCCCACATTTGCAAGAAGTAGGCCGACCGACTACTTCACTTCTGGCGACCACAAAATGCAGCACGCAGGGCTACCTAATGTTGTACAAAGAGTGGGCGTCTGCTACTTTCGTTACCGGACAGCACGGTCTGACAGCCGCGTGTTCCGCGACAAAGGATGCACGCACCACACCATAACCCCGCTCACTGGAACCAGGCTCGCACTCCAACAATCCCGAAGAGTATTTGTCAGTCATAGAAGGCGCACAGATGTGCTCAGGGTGGCGATGGGCAATCGAGGGTGCAGTGCTTTGTCCAACAGCATATAACTAAAAAGCTTCTGATTTACCGAGGTTCGAGGTGCGAACTCTAACGTAGTAACGACCCGAGGTCCAGAGCTCTACTGAACTAATCCATGTTACATTTAAAGTAACTGACTCTTTTTTAGGACTTTTAGGATTTGACTTTCAAAACCAGAATATACTGCATTCAAGATAAAGACAACAATTAAATCTGTTCAGTTTAATGTGAGAGTATTCTACAATATTGAGAATTATCAAATAGGAATGAAAGATTTTGTAAGACATGTAAGATTAGGAGTTAATTACAGTTGCAGTTGTAATAGTAAGAAAAGTAAGGTGCAACAGATAAAAAAATTTTGTGGAAGTGTTTCATGGATGACATACAATACAATAATAGAATTTAAATTTAAGTAAAAGCCATCATAAGTAGTATCTTTATGTGCCAATGGCAGAAATTCATAAAAACAATGAAATTCCTTTTGCAGATAAAGTTAGCCCTTGCTATGGCTTTTGTGCATCATTCTCTCACATAGCATGCTTGTTAAACACTGCCCCCAATGTCAGCCATTTTGGCTAGTAAGCTTGTCCACACTCTCTGTCGTCTTCCTCTAATGTGAGCATCGTTGGATATAATACATTTGTTTGCAGAGCAATACTTCATTGCACAATGGATGCTGGAAGGTGATCCACTAAATACAGTCATTTAACTCTTGTACAGTGTACACATTTACACTGTGGCTATTGCCTTAGTTCTCAAGTGAAGGCCCATACTGTAGGCCATTTGTGGCCTGTGAGATGCAGTTACAGTAAATGGCCTGTGGAAGATTTGATGGGCCCAAAATTTTAATGAGAAACAATGCATTTAAACAAAGTTCTGGCTATAAAAGTGCGATAAATTTAAGGCAAGAAATTTGAAAGTAAGAGTAGCCCGCAGCCGGAAACCTTGGAGAACCTCAGGACTAGTTCATCGTACTATCAAAGAAGAAGAAACTAGCTAGTGGTCATTCAATTAAGTTACTGTTTTTAATTAAGTTGCAACACAGTAGTCATGTATTGCTACTGTTCAGTATACATAGTACTTAGTAGTGGCCAAGTACAGTATGTTTCCCCTCAGAACAATCCTCACATTTGCAATAATTATAATACAGCACTGTAAAACTTTATCACCACAAAGCATTAAAAGAAAATCAGATTCCCTCATATTTTTCTCCTCTTGTTTAAGTAACTTGCAGTGATGTGTTAGTTTTGACCATGGAAGGTTGGGTTTCTTGGAAAGAGTAAAATTGAATCTTCATCACACACTTCACTTTTTTGTCTCTCTCTCTCTCTCTCTCTTTTTTATGATGATGATCACTGTGGCAAATTTGAAGTCTTTCCAGACTGGCATTTTCAGTGACAGGACCACTGGATAAAGTACTTGCAATTGTCTGGGCTTGTGTTATCATAGGAATTTTGTATTTACTAGCAGTTTTCTCATATATGTAGTGGTGGTTGGCAGGTGTCTCAAAGAGGCTGAAGAAAGGTATGGTCTGTACTCAATTTAAAAACTACACCAACAGTATGAGTGAATAAGTATGGGCCATTATATCATAACAGACCCTGTGTTTGGTCTAGTGGTAGAGCATCCGCCTCTCATGCGGGAGGCCCGGGTTCGATTCCCAGGTCGAATCATACCAAAGACTTTAAAAATGGAACCTTCTGCTGTAGTGCGTGATGCTCCACATAAGCAATGGAGTAAGGGAAAACAAGCCAGTGAGCCACAACTGGAAAAAAGGCCGTTGCCGGCTTGACTTGAACCAATTGGTTGGAAACTGGGCCGTTAAACCTCATCTAACTAAACACATGGGTTGTTTCCCCACACAGTTGTGACCTTTGCACCGAATTGAAGTATAGTGTACAGTGTTGTCAACAAATTATTCATAGTTGGCATCCTGGGCCTGTATTTAGAGCCAAATTTGTCCCTTTGTTTCACTGACATAAAATCCGACAAACCTGTCATGGAATGTACAGTAACACATAAATCTACATCGCCCCTCTCTTACCACCTACTAACCTATGTAATCCCCACTTACCTGGAAGAGGACTTGGGAAGCTGTCCTCTACTAGAGGGCTCCCTCCTCCACTGTGCTATTAGCTCACCAGGGTGTAGTTGCGGGTAAGTGGGGATTACATCTAGTTAATAGGAGGTAAGTATCGGGGCACGTAGATGCCCTATCCAGGGAGTTTTAGGGAGTAAGAGTCTCATTTGTCCATTCTTACTGCACCATCTCATCATAAGCTGGCAACTACATTATCTATGTACAGTGTACAAAGTTGGAAATTAATACACATTTCCACATAATAACAGTTTGGTTTTTCGGAAGGGAATACTGTTCTTCTGTATGTGGCACCAGATGCTGACCTGGCAAACAGCTGTAGGTTGGTGCATTTCAGTATTCACTGTGCTTCTGATCAGCACACCTCCCACACCCATCCATCGCACCCCCCCCATCGCACCCCCCCCTCCATCGCCACCCCCACCTCCCTTAACATGTAGTACTTGAATTCTGTGACACTCTTTGACTCTTTTTCCTACTAGTCTGCATAGTGGCTGTTGTTAGCTTCCGCCAAGTTTTTGTTCACATACACACTGCTTGGCCGAGTGGTTAGAGCATCCGACTTGCAGCCTGAAGGTCTAGGGTTCAAATCCTGGCCAGGTCATACCAAAGACTTTAAAAATGGAACCTACTGCCATTGTGCTTGGTGCTCAGCATAAGCAATGGAGTAGGGAAAACAAGCCAATGAGCCACAACTGGAAAAAAGTCTGTGACCGGCTCGACTTAAACCAGTTGGTTAGAAACTGGGCCGTAAAACTTCATCTAACACATGCAACATGTCAGAGTCATTCATCCTGGCTTTACTTCCATGCTCAGTCATTTTGCTTTTGTCTACTGTTTCAGAAAGTTGTACCAATCATTACAAAGATGGTACTGCACTGTTCATGGCTTTTTCCAGATGCATTATATATAAAAGTTGAGAAGTACAGTGGGTTGGTAGAAAGTTGCATTCACTTCACAGACATTATATAAGTTTAACCCTTGCTACATCTTATTTGCATTAATTTGCACTTTGTGTGCTACCCGGAGTCCAGATGTCCGCCATCTTGTCTCAGTTCTTGCAGGAGGTCAAAAGGCATGAGGATATAGCCTCAGCCTTTTCAAGTCACCTTCGAGACCTTTTCCAGACGTCAGTTTGAAAAAGAAATGGATTCTTATTCCTTTAGTACAGTACATAGCCATGATATTTACAGTGAGATATATTTTTCACATAAAAACGGCGGTTGGCTTTGCATTAAGAAAAGACTAAGGGGGTCATCCCCCCCCCACACTTTACCATCTTAATATCTCATAAGCCTGACCCCATATTATTGCTTGTTTCCATAATGGGGTACAAGTTTTTATCCTTGCTTCTTCTCTCCTACTCTGATTATATGGGAATGTTTTCCTCAGCCATACAAAGAATCACAAACTAGCATATACTTCAGACGACATAGAGTTGTGCACTACCTGGTCTCTAGGTAAGGGTACATGGGATTAATGCAGTATACTTATACTTGGTCTGTTCGCAGTGATAGATCATATGAAACAACAGACACCATGCTGGGTGGATGTGAAATACAAGAAGGGCTTTTCAGGTTATAAAAAATATTTCCTGTGTACTTTGGGGAGTCTATTGCCCTTGTACTGTACACTGGCTTACCATACAGTCTACATTATAGCAAAATATGTACTGTAGGCAGTCTTAACACATGCAGTTCATATTTGATGCTCAGCATATGACTGAACCTGGCTGTATTGTAACACTTTACTATTACAATGTAATATAGAGTATAGATTGGTCAGTATGTCACATCTTAAAGGGCAATTAATGTAGACATCCTGAATTTAATATCATTGCCTCCCTCTGTATACTAATTTATCCAGGGAATGCTATTTAAATGCATGGCTCTAAACAATCATGTATCATAATGGTTTCTTCCTGTAATTGTCAAATTCATGCAATATAACTTCTTTGTTTACTTTTTATTTGTTTACTTAAAATTGAAAGGTTCCAGAAAATCAATCTACTGTACGTGTGTAAAGCCAAGTATGGTAGATATGAAAGACAGATACTCTTATTTGAAGGTTCCAACTAAGGTTGGGGGGGGGGGGAGGAGGACTGCTAATGCCAAAAGTGAGGCGGGCAGAACTAAAAGCAAACAAGCAGAAACGTACTTGCCGTACCAACGAGGCTTAGTGAAAGTGCAGTACCCCACTCCATAGAGTGGACTTTGTTTCCTCAGATTATTTTTATGGCTTCCCAAACAAGTGTTTTTCCAAGTGAAGACAGTTTTGGAAGCAAACTGTGTTACTATAACATAGCTTATTCATGTACTGTACTATTTGATAATTCATGATGTTGTTTTTATTGAGCGATTTGTGAGAAAGTGGACTGTACTCAGTTAGTCTTCAAACTGAAAGCTCAGAGTGAAACCCTCAAAAGTCTGATCACTACTTAGTTGCATCACCACCATTACAGAAAGTACTTACTGTACCAGGGAGTGGTTACTATGTACACACAGACACTGTGGGTGGCTTAGGCTTATGCATGATTTAAATGGGACCAGCTGTTGCATGGTGCTGAATATTCATTAACAATTGTCCTCTATTAAGGCCACACATTGCTATGAATATGCAAAGAAATTTGTTCGCCGTTTGCTTTTGTAGGCGTAAAGGGTAGGATTGAACTACATGAAAAAGGGTAGACTACTACACTAATTATCCAAATTGGGGTCACTGCATTTTCCCTTTAAAGCACTGAAGAAGAATGAATTATTAAGATGAGCATTAAAGGTATGGGGATTATGCAACCAAAAGAATTTTGTTTACTCAAAAGTTAGATAAAGTAACAAAAGATGCTTATAAACTCAGTTAAGCATTGAAATCATGTTTTTTCACTATTGGTAACAATAGGCAATTGCAAACCTTGTGTCTTGTATACTACTGTACACATACTATTATGCATACATTGTAGGTGTGACAGGTCTAAACCAGTTATGCATGAACTGTTATGAATACACAATGAAAGTTCAGCATGGTATATTTACTTTGTGTAAAATTACATAAGAAAAGTAACTGTAGTCTGTAAACATACATCTGTTTGTTCAAATTATACCGCAAGTTACAGTACAGTACATTTATTCAGTGAAGGCAGGGTCTTTGTAATTGTGGTCAACGTATCTCAACCACTGTACAGAATGTACACAGGCCAGAATGCGAAAGGCCAGAATTTTTGTGTAAATTGTTATATATACATGTCGCGAAAGGCCAGAATTTTTGTGTAAATTATTATATATATACATGTCGGTTGCTACTGTACAGTACATAGTCTCCATGGATTTGCTGAACTTTATGCAGAAGCACATACCGGGCAGGTCAAGGGACAATAAAGTGAAAGAATTAAGTAGCAGTACTAGCTACTGTAAATCAACATGTGCGGACCGATTGGACATAACCCCATGTTGATTTAATAGCAGTTACTAAAGTTGGCAATTAAAACATACTCACATACAGTTTAAGTATACTGTAGCATAAGAAATTTTGGCTGGCAACAAATGGGAAACTAAAAAATGAGTTGCATATTTGGGGTTTTTGGGGGTCTCAAATTCCTATGCAGTCCCTTGTAGAAGGTAAGTGGCAATTGTACTGTAATACACTAGAGCAGTGATACTAATCACTATGCTTGTGCTTGGTGCTCAGCATAAGCAATGGAGTAAGGAAATCAAGCCAGTGAGCCACAACTGATAAAAGGCCGTGACTGGCTCGACTTACAAAACCCATTGGTTAGAAACTGGGCCGTAAAACCTCATCTAACTAATCACTGTGAGGTTTGGCCATAGACATACCATACATATAGACAGAAGATATCACATGACCCATAGCATCGCCAGCTCATGAATACTGTACATTAAGGTTTACCAAGATGGCTGCCACACTACTGGTATTTGTGTGATTTGATGATGAACCTGCTACATTTCAGACAAAATATAAGCAAAAGTGGAAGGACAATAGCACAGTCCTTCATTCCGTTCCTTGGTTCTGACCAAAATGTGCATTTTTTCGAATATTTTCCAAGTTTCACATGTAATTTGTTAATACCAAACCACTTGAGCAAGTCCAAACTTTACACAGAAGACATAGGCAGCAACCATATTGGTAAGCCTCACCTCATATTTACAGTGGCAACACTGTGCATAGGATGTTAGTGCAGGATGCTCTGTCCGAATTATAAGAAGTCCATCCATGGGTTTATCTCATGAATTTATGTGGTGCACTTTACATCAGTTTAAGTTGTGACTGCTCTCCAGTTGAGGGTGGTAAAATGGAAAGCTTAAAAGCTCCCCGTGGGAAAATTTTGACAATTGGAAGAAAAAGGTGTCAGAAGAATCTTTTGCCTTTGATAAAAATATTGAAACCTGACTTTCTGGGAAACAAAGGTCTATCTCGCTCCCCATCATCTCCTATTTACATATGTAATTCCCCAGCTTGCCTGTAATTACCATCTGGCATAAAATGTCAGCACCAGGATGGTGCCCTCCTACTACTAGAGGGTGATGTGGTAGAACCACTCTTCCTCTCTTCATCTTGCCCTACTTCGAGCAAGATGTGTCTCTGCCACTGTCTGGCATTTTTCATATGTAAATAGGAGGTGAGTATTGGAGCTCATAGACTCTGAAACCAGGTGAGTTTTGTAGAATTTCTTCCAGCCATAGTGTAAAGAATTTCAGAAAGTTTGATTGTGCAAGACTCATGAGTAGATTAAAGCAAGTTTATGTTCAAGATAAGATAACATATATGGTAGGAGTGTCAAAGTATTGGTCTCCACCAAATATGAATCGTGTTTAGCATCTGTTCATTTGATAACTTAGGTACAAAGAATTTACCATACTACAGTAAACTACTGAATCAGTCTTAACTGTGAAAGTAATAAAACAATCTAGAGGTTGACCTAAATTGTCTAATTCATTTGACAAGGATTGTTACTTCGAAAATTTTGTTTTCATAGCAAACACTGTTGTTGTCACAAGGTATGATATGGCCTACTGTTTTATGGTTTTGGAAGGCCCTACAGTAGTACTGGTAACCACTAGGGAGAGCAAGTTTTATGTTTAGCCTTCAATGTATGTTAGACCATACAGTAGCATGTATTGCATGGTACTTCCACAAGCTGCAGATGTGCTAAAAACTGCTGAATTGACATTAAGGGAACACACAATGATGACAAGGGGATTGTGTTGCCTTAAAGTCAATTCTGCACAGTTTTTAGCACATCACTGACAGCATTTGTAGTACTACCAAGATGACAAACGCTTCAACGCTCTTTGCTTCGATTCATTTTCGCAGACTTATTTGCTTTGCCAGCCTTCACTGGTAGAACCTCTCTATGGCATTTGGCCACGGCCTTTATATAGCTTATGTCAAGCCTTGAGGTATCCAGGGGCGTCGATTTTTTGGGGGGAGGGAGAAGGGGGGACATGTCCCCTCCACTTTTTTGAGAGGAGGGGAAACTAACACATTTGTCCCCCCCCCCACTTTTTGTCACCTGAAACTAAAAAGTGAGGTAACTAAAACACTACATGTAGG
>WURT03174287.1:0-10406 GCA_009936505.3 Holothuria glaberrima | reverse complement strand
GGGGAAGGGGGCGGGGGGGAAGGGGGCGGGGGGTGTTTAGGCACGGCACGGTCAGAACTCTTGTCCCGTTTTTTCTCAGAAATGAGTCTTGTCGGTATTTTGTCGTTCCATAGGTAAATCACTCACCTCCCTTGTCCTGTGCCTAAAAAAATAACGATTGTGTTGCAATATTATATAGTGACATTAATTGGGAAAAGTTTTAAATGACGAATAGTCTAAATAGGCATAGAGAAAGAAATAACGTTGTCAAAAACGTGAGTGTTGAAAGTATTGAGCACTTTCAATAATATTCAGAGCCGTTTCATGGATTTTCAAGCAATTACATTTTGTGAATCTGAAAAATTTTCCAATGTTCTTGTTTTGTGAAGAATTACAGCATGCAAATATTTTTACATAAAATGACGTCCTTTATACTTTTTTTTCCAGTTGGGCCAGTAATAACAGAAATTATTAACAACTGTCTAATAGATGGGTCTCTGATAACCAAATTAACACGACAGAGAAAAAACAATGAGAAGCTGCTGGTAGCATATGTAATTACTGAATATTTCAATTATAATGATAACATTCCTTTTCGGAATGCTATATTTCAAACAAAGTCGAGATATTCTACACGATTTACAAGATCAAATTTAAATTCATGTCCTCACAGAAATTTGTGACAGACGGAATAGAAATATCTTGATAAAGCTAACAAATTGATGAAAATTTCCATCAAATTTTAATATCTTTGCGATGAAAATTTGAGCACAACCGCTCTCATAGTCAATCTCTAACATTTACTTCAGTCGGCTTTCCTGTAACAATTAGAAATATTTTGCAGGTTAAACAATGATTTTTTTTGCTTTGAATTAAATCATTCCGTTGCTAAGATCGAGGGATGAAATCCAAAGTATCTCCATATACAAATCCCATGACTAAGGGCACTATTAGTATACAAAGGACAATAACAAACTCGGCGCGAATACGATGGGCAAAATTATCTTTTTCCGTTTTATGGATGCTTCTCTTGCTGTGAGGGACCAAATCTAACCACCCTCATACTGTTTTCACCCACTACAAATATGGGACACTATAAAAACGCAAGTTTGGTAAAGGGCATCCTTATCACTGTAAAATTTCTGTGACAAAGGATAAGCCCTTGCAATGAGGGATAAAAACGAGAAACCCTCATCGGAAATTCTTCCACCAATCCTATCATGTGCTCGCACCACGGCACTCCTCATGCAACAGATTTTTTGTAATCAATTTCTGTTCAGGCTCATCATGGAAGTACTACCTCGGAAAGAAATCCGACTTCAGAAACCCTTAGAAGATATGATGATGCCGACAAGGTCAAAGCAATAAAACTGACACATAAACACAGCAGGAGAGAATTCCGTGAAGGCACACTCTTAAACCAATTGGTTAGAAACTGAGCCGTAAAACCTCATCTAACCCTTGAGGCACACAGTTCACCCCAAAGGACGCACTGAGATGAAGGTAAACACGACTCACGCGACCATACTATTCACAGTAATAGCATTCGCGTAACTATCCCTACCCATGTGCTGCATCAGAAACAGCAAAATAATGTATAAAAAATCATTCATCAAACAAACTATTCAGAAATTATTCCGTTTTCATACATAGGGATAAGGCGCTATGTAAAACAGAATTTTGCCTTTCAGACTATAACTTATTTGTGTGCATTACCACTAGTTATTTAGTATGGGCGTTTTCTTACCCGAACGCGGTTCCGAAAGAAACGATAGCTAAAAATTCGGCACATACTAAACTACGTAGCGTACAGCTTGCATAACCTATAGACACAAAGTCTTTAGCAGGGTCCACAACCGAACAATTCTGCAAAACATAATTTATTAGATCTACAAATCAAAACATGTATTGCCGTTTAACGTCGACAACTTTTAGACAAACTGCACTTGCATAATACTAGCAACCGCCGGTATCTTGTTACCAGAGTTTACAGTGTAGATACCTACTGTATTCTTGTGCCGTAAGGCAAGCTTTTATTTGTTACAGCCTAACACAGTGCGTCTACGCACTCACTTTGCCTACTAGGGTAACTGTGCAAAAAGGAGGTAACGAAACAGGCAGTTCCAACGGTGTGTAGTACACGAATTATGTCTTGTCATGAAAGCACCTTCTATAGTACAAAATTTCCGATTAGGGTTAAAAGCTACCACATGTGCTTGAGCTTATGAACAACACAGAGCATGCACGGTATGGTACCAAAAATTTCTGAACCTTTCTAAACAGCAGTGTTTTTGCAACCACTAGACACGGCATTGAAAGGAAATTTTCATTTCCCATAAAAGGTTACTTTTCTATGGCTCTTTATAAGCTCATTGGGATGATTGGATAACGTACCAATGTGGCTAAACAAAGGGGATAAGGGACCTTCTCCCGCACCTAGTTTCCAATAATGAAAAGGCAATGATGACAGAGTTGAAGTTTATACCAATTTAAAATGAAGGGCCTCTTCCCAAGGATTTAATCCCCCCCCCCTACCAAACACACACCGCAACACACACAATTTACTATAAGCTGGCCATGTCAGTGAAACTCTCACACACCTTCCCATAGCAAACATCCATTTTACTTAGTGATTGTCATACAAAAACTTGTGGGAGAGTATGTTCAAAATAACGGCCAGAAAGTTATGGTCCTATTTGGGAGACTCCTGTAACAACATCGCTGTGATTAGAAAATTTTCTATTACAGCCCTACCAACTTGCCAGAACTACCAGTACTGCATGCAGTAGCCTGGATGTGAAGTTGAAAAGAATTATTCCCAGCTAGTAACTTCTAATATGTGTGAATGACATTACAAACCTGATGATGGTCTAGGAAGAGCCCTTCTTTAACACCGCTGCTTCACAGAGTTTCACCACGACTTTCGTTGTGCTACTCTATAAAGTCATATTAAGCACAGGGGCAGTCGAGGGATTAACAACTCACAAACGATGGAATTATATATATCTTCATCAAAAATTGTGAATAACTTTTTGTGAAAATTTAATCATGAAACAACCCATTGTATTACAATGATTACAAAGATTACAGAATAATTTTCACAAAACTCCTCTCAACAAACTAAAGCAATAATTCATAAATTTATTGAAAAGGAAACATGTTTCACCTGGAAATTTTAAATGTTGGCGAGATTTAAACAATGGGTGAACAAGTGCATTACTGTGGATATTTGGTTGCGTCCTATATTCACTCCTCAATGGCATGGAAGTTTGCTGCACTCGAAGGTAACACAATCAATCCGCTAATAATGAAACAAAAAGTCCTGATCACAGGTAAGGGAACATTTTATTCTGGTTTTTACATAATACCGTTAGATGAATTTTTTAGAGCACCAAGCACAACGATAGTACGTTCCATTTTTAAAGTCTTTGGTATGACCCGGCCAGGATTGGAACCCCCGAACTTTCGGCTGCAGATCGGATGCTCTAACCACTTTACCATGCAATCGTTTTTTTTTTTTTTTTTTTTTTTTTTAAGTTTGAAAGATCCCCTGTGCACATGCGGTTTTCCTTATCCCTTTTCCATAAGGTTTTTAAGAGTATCAAGGAGGAATATTTTCAGGAATTTTTATCTTAAGTTAGAAGAATATTCTCTGTGAGAACCTATGTATCATTGGAAAGAGCAAAATAAAGAATTTGAATATATATTTTATTGACCGAATTATGTATGCAGATAAGATGACATAATAAGTTGTTTCATTGAATAACCATACTGATCACTATTATTCTGTATGTTATTGTGCGGGAGAATGTTCTCCACAGTTTTTTTTTCATTTGATGTATAATTTGATGAAATTGGATGTAAAATAAGGAAAATATGCCCATTTTAACCTTTGTTTACTTTTGAATTCACATACACACTGTACAAACAGTGCACACAGACTATACTTCAGTGCACAGTACACAGTGGCGTGAGAACAATTAGTTGTTGACCTATGATCTAGTACAAGTAGCGCACCACTTATTATTTCTCCATTGACTTACACACTAATTTTGATCCATTTCGTGGCCTCTGGACCCTTGTAGAAGTTTTCAACGGGCACAAGCTATCCCTCATATGAAAGCTCATGAGTAGGCATTTTACAATGATTTCAAATTTATATACCATGACTATTGAAAATTTGAGATAGAAGGGCTTTTATAATAGAGTGATGGTTCCTCCTTTTTTACACTCATTCGAAATCCATTTTGCATTGCTGAAGGATATATTGCAAAAAAGTACTAGAAATACCTTCAATTTTGTTTATTTTTGAAACGCATCTCAGATGGAACACATCACTTCAGCGACATGGTCTAAACTGTCCCCCAAAATGTTTTTCTAGGGTGTTAAATTCCGCGGGCATTCCCCTTGAATTAGTGGTCCGCTACCTACACAGCGCTGCGTAGCTTCGTATGGTAGCTCTGAAAAGACATTTTGCAGCATATAAAAGTATGGGTGGGTTACAATTTTTTTATATTTGGAGGGATTTGGGAACTAAAAATGCGGATTCCAGACCAAAATTTGACGACTGCTTCAAAGTTGGCCTTTTAAAGAGCTTTTAACCTCTCTAACTTACCCTAGCCCTGCCATTCATTCATATATCTTGATATTTTTGTGTAAGGATATTTGTGAAAACCGTTTTGAAACTTGAATAAACATAGTCAGAGTTGTGGTTGTAAAGTGACCACCCATTTTTGTGTTGGGGCAGGTATTTTAGGCCTGAAATCTCTGATTTTGACCAAAAGTTACCCATTTTTGAAAATTTGAAATGCCACTAACCCTCCCACCCCAAACATTTATTCATCTCTAATGGTGTTTGTTTAGATCATAATGTACTCAGAAAAAATATGAGAAGGTTAGTTTTTTTTCTGAGACCCTGAAATGATTTTTTGAAAATGTTGAGCTCATTTTTCTCATTTTTTCGATTTTTCACTTTTGCAAGGTAGCATGAAATAGATCTGTTTGTTGGCTATATTTTAGTGGTTAAATGAAGGCTGGAGGTATTGCATAACAAAGTTACAATTTTGTAAAAATGTTTAATCAATTTGATTGACACATTCACGCATCTTGAAGGAAAGACTTATGAAGAGAATGTCTTGTTTTCAGTCCAAGCGTTTTAAGAGATATAATTAAAAAAGAGCAAAACTTGTTAAATATAACATATCATCCCAGAAAAAGTCTGTTATGATGATTTGTATACACACCTGTGCATACTTTTCGCCTCCTCAGATGCTGAGCTGCCGAGGTAGTAGCCTACTTCCATGGTCTGGGGTAACTGAGAGTCATCTTGTAACAGTATAGTTGCACTATGTTCCTTAGCTGTCCTAAAATTTTATCCAAAAGTGTAGCTCCTCACACTTCAAAATATCTCACTCAAGTTAAATGTTTAACAGAATTTTATGGACACTTCTGTGGTGACACTAAGCTTCAGAAAATTGCTGCATCAAATCTGACGGCTTAACAGCAGCTCCACAAATAAGCACAATACCAGTCTGTAACTGAGTCAACCACCTTCCAGTCAATCACTTATTTCACATCTCACTTGGCCATGATCTATAACCTGAAAGACGAAAAATGTGGTTCATAGGGACAGGGACGTAGCTAGAAATTCATAACTGTGGGGGAGCACATTTTTGGGGGGGGGGGCAAGCCCAAGGTGCAACTGGCACGTGCCTTTGGTACATACAAATAAACGAGCGACTATTCGAACATTCCGCGTGCTTTTTTTACCAGGGTGGTTAAGACATGGGCCAATAGCATAGCGTACGGGACTCTTCCAATTTTATGGGGGGGGGGGCAGAGAATTTTTTGTCCGAATCTCAAAAAGTTGCCCAAATTTCTTACAGTCCAGGTGCATAAATAGGCCACCAAACCACGTTATGCTCGCTAAGTGCGCGAAACTTTTTGCACATTTTTCCGGGCATTCGATCAAAACTTCGGGAATCGGCAGAATATTCGGGCAATCCTTTCACTTTTACTTCATCTCTGCGGGAATTGCACCCATTCTGTGCCCGAATTTTTGTAGTTTCCTGCCCGTTTTTTCGACCTTAGGAATTTGGGGGAGGCAGTCTCCCCCCCCCCCCCTCCGCCTCGTACGCCAATGGCCAATAGCAAACTCAGTTCATTTGAATAACAATGTAATGAAATATGTTTGATGAACCATGATCAGGACCTTTTCCTTGTTTTGGAAACGCAATATGAAAGGCCACATCTGAGTTACCCTGGAGAGTCTGAACCCTAACCTTAACCTTGATTTTGGAGTGCATACTATTTCCTGAAAACCCAAACACCCAAAAACATCCGAATAATAGAAATAACATGACATTTCTAGAATTTTTTAAACCTAGACTTCTAACAGGGTTGTTGGAAGGACGGATGTACTGCATGCTCACGGATGCATGAATCAAAGGAACTTAATGTCGTTTCTAAAAGCTTACAAAACCGAATGAATACACTCCGTTGCTACATTTTTTATCAGTCTGTTAATTTTGGTACATTATAAATAGGTGGAGAGATCTTTGATCGATCTACGTTTGTGTCGTGCCTTTTTGTTGCAAATGCTCTTTTGATATCACGCTTCACCTGTTGCCTTAACAGATTCTGGGATCCCTGACTATGAGTATCGTGATTCAAATTGTTATCAGACATGATTACTTCTAAATGCATAATAATTGTAAACAATGGGGAGGACACATTGAAATATCAGTCGATGATCCAAGACAGTCGATGCCTGAAATATTACAGTGACGAATAATGGCAGATTTATAACACAATTGTGTTTAAAGCTTTGTATTGAGACATCACCTAAACATCAAAACAAACGTCTCTCCGTCGAAAATGAGCTACAATTTTGTTGTCAGGACACATGGTCAATATTGCAATGATGCAGTTCTATATTATAAATGATATCGGTAATTATGCTTTCTCTACTCTCTTTTCTAGTTTTGTGGCCATTTCTAATGGCCAACTTCTCTCTTTTACAATCCCTGTGTAGGCCTACTGTAGCTAATATATGTACCACTAAGCCCTAACATTAGAAATATATAACTTTTTATGTACATAGATGTTTTAACCCACAATTAAATCCATGGTTGCTGTAGCGGCTATTGATTGATTTCGTAATTTACAGCATCCAAAGCTAATGATAACATTAACTTCACCAGGCTATGAGATTGGAGTAGTGATGCTAACCCAAGGCAGAGATACGGGTTAGTCATAGGCTTAGCTAGGCAGTTTAATTAAATTATAGTCACCCCAATAGAGAATTGTATAGTAGACTATCAAACAGTATTTTCTGAATGGCTCTTGACAATCCTGGGACAGTATTGTACTCACACAATTGTAAAATTTACGAGGAACAACTGCTCGATTTACCTTGAACATGCAATATTTACATCCTAAAATATCATGAAAGATACTTGGAAGAGAAATAAGAAGAAATTTTGTGACATTTAGCTATTTTTTCAAAATAAGTTTGGGGCGACTGCTTTTGACCTTTTAGCTTTAGTTGCTTCATTTGAAACAGGCTTAGCTTTATAATCAAAGTTAAAATGGGTTTGGGTAGCCCTCAAACATCGCCTATACACATTACCATACTCTCCACTGAAGTGAAGTGTTTCTTCACAGCCCACTGAAGTATTTGTGCCTAGACCATGTAACAGAATGCAAGGCTCAGTCCAAGACGGTGGGTTTGGAGTACAGCCCACTCCCTATAATTGTCCTAGAATTGGTTTTCAATTTGCACACAACAAGTATTTTTTTTTTAAGTCAACTTAAAGTAGCTAATTGCATACAGTATTACAAGTTGAATGATTTAGCAAAGTTTATGGACATCTCTTTCCCAGAGCCAACTCTGTCTGGGTATTTTGGCACCTGGGACATGTCATCTTCTAAATGGCTCCACAACTAAGACATGGTGACTTTCAAGTCAACACAGCACCAAGATCATTTCAACACCTGGCACAAATGTGGCCCATAGAGTATAGCAATTTTAGCTATGATTTTGGTGATTCCTTGGAACATGCAAGTTCAACAGTTATTTTCCAAATCTTTATGTTGTAAATTTCATCTGATCACTATTAAAACGATATTTTTTGAATGATAACCACTTAGGTTAGCTATTTCTATTGGGTAAAGTACCCATTTTTCTGTGAGGATCTATACCATCTATTCGTCGATAATTTTCAGGGTAGTATGCCTTTTCATAACTTATTTTTCTTTTTATAAATAGGTACGGTATCGGTACCACCTTCATCTTTTACAAGGATGCTTAAATATCAAGGTGTTAAAGTCTTCTGGAAATTGTTGTTTTGGTAAAATACTACAGTATGTAGGCTTAGATTCAAAATGTGGCTGTGACCGTTACTCGTCCAGTTCTTACAGAATATTGATTGTTTATCAACAACACGTAACTCGCCAATTACTGATCAAACCATTGTACTAATCAGATTTGAGCATTTCTTAATCTGATAATTGCAGACTAATGAAATATTTGTTCATCACTTTATTTTATTTTGATTGATTGTTGGTGCTAAGGTGTCACTAGTGCATAGTTGCCTTAGGCTGACACGTCTCAGTGCCAATTACAAGATGTACTGACTTAGTTGTCTGAGGGGTCTTAGTTATTGCTCTTGACACTTCACCCCCTCCCCTAGTTGTAAAAGCCTTCCCACAGCACCGTTAGTAGACCTAGAGAAGGCAAAGCTTCTAAGAAGGCATTCTACCAGTTTACAACAAATTGTAACAATAAGAATATGGATTTTTATTTTGCTTTCAGGTTGTAACAGGTGTTCAACAGTTATGACAAAAATTTCAAATACCTTAGTTCCCCAGTCTTCAAATAATCTGCTACCAGTTAGGTAAGTTTTGAAACATGGAAAAGGGGGGAGTAGGGGGAAAAGCTAAATACTGTGAAATAGCACTAGTGAAAATGTCTTTTGGGGCCGACTAGTGTATGGTTCAGTAGCTATGGGGTATACTGTAATACATACAGTATTGATACTGAGTAATGCAGGTTTCCGGCTAAGAAGTTTTGCTACAGTCTCTGGGCCTAAGGTACAGAAGTCTGGGCAAACTCTGGAGCAATGACTGCTCATTACTGAAATGATCAAATACTTGCTATTTACTGTTAGTTAACTATGTATGCAAAGATGATGTTGTATCATGTGTAGTAGCTCCAAGTACAGTATGGTAGTGGTACAATATTCAAATTTTTAAATTGCCCATCCTCAATAGATGTTGATGAATTTATTCTTTTCTGTAGAGTAGGGGTGGGGAACCTCTTTCCTCTGATGATGGGCTGTTTTGATAGTCATAATCCAAGTTATGGCCAACGAAGCAGCAGACAGCAAGTGCACAAGAAGCTTTGCCCATAGGGAACATGCGTAGGGATGGTGGGGTAGGTGCAGGGTCTAGTGGAACTGGAAGCTTTGGAATTGGAATGTTCATCCACTATCTTTAAATGTGATTGAATGTGCAAGGCTGCACTGACTAAAAGAATCACAATAGGACCATTTGTCTTTTTATTCAAAATGTATGAAGTATATAATAAATGAAGAAATAGCAGACCTGTACAGAAAATGTGATCAAAGCATACAGAAAAAGCCAATTATTTTTAAACAACTTATTTTTTTCTTCACTTTATGTTGCGAAGTTATCCATTCCCCCAGCTATCAATTCATTCTTCAGAGACACAAGTGTTCTGACCACCGGGGCAAGTGCAGTGCCCATTGTGTTGTGTTGTAATATATGTTAATCGCATGGCTTAGGTAAATACTGTTTGTGAAATTTCTAGAAAACAGTACAGTATGTACAGTATTAGCAAGATAAGCTATAAATGATGGGCATTGTGGAATAGTAAGGTATCCATTACTGTTCAAGTGATTCTAAATTGAAATTTATAAATTTCCTTATTGGCCAGATGAAATGGTCTCAGGGGCACCTTCGTAAGGCAAAAAAAAAATAAATTACGTAGAATTATATTTCTCCATTTGGTAGAATTTGAAAAACAAATATACACCAACGTTATTTCAATGGCCCACCATTTGCACGTGTTAATAGATATGTGTACGTAAATTGGTCAACATTAAAGTAATTGCACATAAATTATGTAGTGAAAAGGACATTACCATCCGTTCACGTATTGCTATATAAAAGCGTGTAGTTTCGCAAAGTCGACCTGATTTTTTCCCCTTTTAGACGATTTCCCCCTTATAGGCAGGCTTTTTATACAATATTTCTCCTTAATCCCAAATTATAACTGGCATAAAATTTTCTGTTTACCTTTTACTTCAGTTAGAGATCCAAAAGTGCAATACTTTCAATTTCGGTTTCTACATAGGTTAGTAGCTACAAATTCATTTTTATGTAAAATCAATGCAAAGGACTCC
>WURT03174254.1:0-10407 GCA_009936505.3 Holothuria glaberrima | reverse complement strand
GGCATTGCCGTATATAGCTCAACAGGCAAAGTAACTACAATATCTCATCCTCCTCACGGAGCGATGAGATAACAAGAAAAATATCCGCAGTAGAGCGGTTGCCCCAGTGGCAGAGCGTCCATATAGCCATGGTTCGTTCCCCCCCCCCCTCCGACGGACTCAAATCGCCCGTCTGCGCCCTTTTTAGGTTTTCACTGTATTGAGGAATAGGGTAACTACCTACTTCGAAGCGCACCTATGGACCATTCTCTCCCCCTCTAACCGAATTTCCTAGCTTCGCTATTGGATTGCCCTCTCCCCACCACCTTTTGCTATGCGTCTGCCCCATATTGCCAGAAATTGTACTTTCCTCGCCTTACAATTCGCATCTAAATCCATATTAAGTTAAAAATTTGTTAATATAACTTTGAAAATTCTGAAGGTGCAACTGACCCGGATGCGCACGATGATGATGAACCAGAGTGTCATGCACTCGCACTCACTGCATTCCGTGAAAGATCGACATCAGCATATCTGACTTCAAAGCATATACTGACAATACTGCGGGGGGATATATCTCCTCATTTCGCCGGGATTCTCCGCCAATGGTACCCATGAACTTTGCGTTGATTTCATGTTTAGAAATTCTAATCATAAAGTGATTTTTACTGATGTGATATGGCCTTATGCTAGAGCCGGTACGCGTTGCGGGCCGAGTCGCTTATAACACTATACGGGTGAGATCAACAGTCGGTGTATAAATAATGCCTTTTAAGAAGATTTTTGTAAAACTGTCACCCAAATCGGCGGAAATGGCACTTTGTAGAACTTTCGTTGTAATTCCCATCTGAACATCATCTACTACACTGTTAAAAATGAATCTGTTAATTTACAGATATTCTCTGGTAGTAAAGTTTCCAAACAATTTCTGTAAAACCAAATTACTTAACTGTTCTGTTTAATTTTATGACTTTTTTTATGTAAAATTGCAGATTTCTTATGTTAAAATTAACAGAGATTACATGTAACTTGGAACAATTATGAAGAATTTATGTAAATATTAAAATCCACTTCTTTACAATTCATATTTTGTCCCAAAGAGGATAATGTGACCAATCTCTCAGCCTTTAGACTTCCGCATTTCTAATATGATCTTAGTCTTAAGTCCGAAAACTTTTTCCAAAGTCCCCTCGACTCACTGGCGGAGAGCCAAGGGGCGAAAACATACATTTACTCCAGAAGTAGTACTGCTCCCTGAAGGAGCTACGTCCCCGAAAGGACACGACTTAACTGACCAACCTCTCGACCCTCAGACCTCTACATCATCTGTCTGTCATATACGTGGTCCTGTGCTAGACTTGCTGAAAGGAAGAGATACTACACATGATCTTAGTCAAAAGGCCCTGAAGCGATCTTGTGATTGCATATACACTTGCGACAGGTTAATATGATCTTAGTCTTTATCTTAAGGCCGAGAAATCCTTTTTCAATAGTCCCCTCGACTCATTGGCGGAGAGCCTAAGGGCGAAACCAAACGTTTACTCCAGAAGGACTTCTGCTCACTGAAGGAGCTACGTCCCCAAGAGACAACTTCAATCAACCCGACGGCCCTCAGTCCCGTTCAAGACTGGCTGAAAAGAACAGGACCTCGGGAGCTCCGCCGTCGTGACCACGGATACTCCGGAGCTAAGGGGTGTGCTTTTTACGTGCTTGGAATCGGACACTAACGGAACACAAAGTACAAAACAAAAACCGGGACCAGATCTAAACACAAAGGCGAAACTATTTACTTTGAACTAGCAAACAGAAAAGTCTTTCACATAGTGGCTGTATACAAAACTTACAAGCTGAGCCCTCCCAAACATCCCAAACCCGAGCTATTTACATTAAACTAAAAAAGCTGATAGGTACTAACAATAATCACATTCAACCCCCACCCGACAGGCTTGCACCGGTGCAAGTCTACCCCACCGTCTGGCGAATGCCGCCCTGGGCAGACGTGCGAAGTCGTCCTCAACCCTCAGTCCGGATCTAAGGTTTTTTTTCTTTTTATAAAAGGCCCCTCGACTCTCTGGCGAAGAGCCATGGGGCGAAAACCAAACAAATACTCCCGAAGGATTTCTGCTCCTTTAAGAAGCAAGGTGCCAAGGGAAAACTCAACTCAACATGACCACTCAAACGACCCGGCGTGCGAAGTCCCGTTCTACACTGGCTGAAAGGAACAGACTCCGCCAGGGAGCTCCGCCGTCGTGATTACGGATACTTCTTCTGCTAAGGAAGCGAAAGTTTCTGTTATTAAGTAATACTTCTGCGCCAGTTTTTTTTTCATAAGTTCCTTCGACTCTCTGGAGAAGAGCTAAGGGGCGAAAACCAGACAATACTCCGGAAGGAGTTCCGCTCCCAAAAGGAGCTACGTCCCCAAGGGACAACTCAACTCAACATCACCAACCGAAAGACCTGACGTGCAAAGTCCCGTTCTAGACTGTCTGAATAGAACAGACTCCGCCAGCCAACCTGGGATCCGCAGTCGTGATCACGGATACTCCTGGTTATGAATACTTCTGCGCCAGGTAAGTAAGGGCTTTTTTCAAAAGTCCCCTTAACTTTCTGGCGAAGAGCCAAGGGGCGAAAACCCAACAAATACTCCCGAAGGAGTTCTGCTCCCTTGAGGAGCAACGTTACCAAGGGACAACTCAACTCAAAATGACCAATCAAAACGACCCGGCGTGCGAAGTCCCGTTCTAGACTGGCTGAATAGAACAGACTCCGCCTGGGAGCTCTGCCGTCGTGGTCACGGATACTCCTGCGCCTGGTGCTTTTTACGTGCTTGGAAACGGACACGATCAAAAACAGAAAACCAAACAAAAACCCGTCAGATCAAAAACATACCAAAAAACTACCCACATGATGCAACATGAAACAAAAGTCTTTCCCACTACCGAGAAACAGAAATCGCCGCCGCACCCATCACCAACGGCCGCCACAACAACAGCACCCGTCGCCAACATCAACCACCGTCCGACCCCAGTCCCATGCGTAGGAAGCTGTTTGAAAGTGGGGGCGGAAGTGAAAGTTAGTGACCAGTGTCCTTGGGGGAATCTTAGGGGAGGGGTGTCCCCCTCCCCTTTGGAAAATTTTTGACTATTTACAGTGCCCTAGATGCAAAATGGTGCAATGTTTGACGAATTTGAAGTAATTTCATCCTATTCAATGCTATATTTTGGTACCGTGTCATCTAAAGTGGGGGGGGGGGGGACAAGGCTTTCGCTCCCCTCCAATCAGAGTGGGGGAGGGCGATCGCCCCTCCCATATTTCTACGCCTATGAGTCCAACCCCACACCAACAAACCCAAACCCAAAAGCAACACTCGAGCACTCTAACAACCACAAACCAAAACGACCCCAAAACAAAACACGTCACAACCGGATGCAGCCCAACGTCCCACCCATGACCCCACCGGCCCAAAGACTGACAACGCCCAACAGCGCGGAGCGGCTCCCCACGAAGGCAACAACACACGCCAGAAGTCCCACCCAGCTGGGGACAGACAATCTCAGTCCAGACTTGGAACACATTTGTAAATTAATTTTCACAGATAGCTCACCACAAAGCTCCACACATAGTTTTAACTCATCACGTACAATCTCTAGGGCATCACGAATACCATTAGATTTGTTAGTTAGTTGGAGACAGTAAGGGACAGTTGCCGCCTACACATGACATTTCTGTTTTATTAGAATGGTGTTTGCGGAAAAGAATTTTATACATCGAAGCATTACCATATAATACTATCATTGTTTACGCAATAAATGTTACAAGCAATACCAATATATGAGTTGTTAACATTTACCGGCAAAGTAACTAACTGAATGATGAGTTATTTAGTACCTGATAAAAAAACAAGCACCAAAAACATTAAGTAATGAGGTAGATTTCATTGTAAAAGAAAAATATGGACAAAAATGAAATCTGCTTACTCAATTTTAATTTTACATACGTCATAAAGCAGTAAATTTACAGACAATTTAAAGAAAGGTATGTTTAAAGACTGAAAATATTTGTGTTTGAAAAAGACCGAGCCTTAATGTTATTTAACTGATTTATTACGTTAAAAACCATGTTTGTGAGTTAAATAACATTATACTTAGCCTATGTAAAACAGCAAAAATACAAAAATACTGTAGACATTGTCTGTAAATTTGCAGAAATTTTTAACAGTGTAAGAGATTTTATTTTTTACAAATTTAAACTGTAAAAAAAGGGGTAAAATTGAAATATTTGTAGCATGTAGGTTGGCAAACAATGATTTGTAATCAAACATGGCGGATCCAGTATTTCGAGGAAGGGGCACATCATAGGCGAAGGGATGTTTTTTCCAGGAGCTGAGCCCGAGAAAAACCTGTATAGCCAGACAAACTTTCACAAATTTTTCCTAAAATATTTCCGAGAAATAAATTTTGTCTAAACTCAAGGGACGGGGGCATAGGCCTAGCCAGGACTCAGAAATGGAGGGAGGGGGTCTCATTTGTGTATGAAACGCCTCCCCTCACTCTGGAGACACAGAGGGCTCAGATTTATTTGGAGGAGTTGCCAACGTAATTGCTCCAATGCTAAATATTTATTTCATTTATACTTTAGTTGGATAAGTATGACAGTTCGTAAATATCGATGAGTTTTAGATTCATATCAGCTGAATGAACAACGTCAGATTTATACTTAATTTAGAAATCTATGACGATCAATTTTTGGCTGGCTCGGAGGCCGTCCCTTGTTAATTTGCCGTTCGCATCGCTAGCTTATGCAGTGCGTATTGCAGCCCTCATGTCCCTTGCTCTTCGGGCCGTAGGGGGCATTTCGAGGCAATCCCCCCCAAAAAATATTTCTGCCCCCAGATGAAAATTGAAGCTGCATAATAATTAATGTGGTGAAATCTTTTATGCCCCCCAATCACAACACTTTCCCCCCAAAAAATGTGACGCTGGCTACGGGCCCGTTGCTCTTACACCTATTGTCAGGGTGAGGAAACCACATAAGAGTGTGTCTACGGCGGGGCTCCGGGGACTTCCGCTGTAAAATTGAAGAAAGCCGAAATGATTACGTGTGATATCTCAGGTTTTGAGGGCCCTAAATCCAAAGCAGGACCATATAAGAATTGGACGTTTTTTTGTATTCAGTCCTGGTGTGATTGCCTTTACTGTGACCCTCCCAGTTTCAAAAAGGAATGAAAAGATAGATCCAGAATGCATGCTGACATAAAGAAAACTTCTCAAAGAGGAGCAGTGTTTCTTCATACTCGTGCATTCAGCCAAACAGAAAGCGAAGAAAAATACACTGTTAAAATATTTGTTAATTTGCAGAATTTTTAAAGATAAATTTTCTGTATTTTCCTTTTATCAGAAATTTTCTGTATGTTTACAGACAATTTGTATTGCTACAATGAAGAAAATGTTGTTGAACATGTATTTTCTGTTTCTTTGAGAAACCATTTTTTCTGTATTTTTAACCAAATTTTACTGTACTGTTTAGAAATATCTGTAAATTTACAGACATTTTTACAGTATTTAATTTTTGTATTTTTCTGATTACATGAATATGCTGTCATTTGAAAGTATTCATTTGTTTTTCAACTTAACAAAAGTTCGGTTTTTCGGAAAGTTTAATTTTGACAAAATAAACACTACATAGAATACAAATATATATTGGTTGTAAATATTTTCAAAACAGGTAAATAATAAGTTTATTCCTTCCTGATGAAAACAAAAATCAAATAGAAATTTTGCGAAGCAGCAGCAATAATTTTTTTAGAAAAATTCTTACAAAATAAACTCCGCTCAATTAAGTATAATGTGCTTTACGTCATAAAGTTGTAAATTTGGCGACTTTTTACAGTAACTTTTTGTGACGTTTTTTAAGTAGCACCAATCAAGCACATAAGCACCTGTGGTGATGAGTTGACATTAGTACCTTATTAGTGCTTTGAAATCAGCACCTTATAGTTTCTTTTTCTTTTTCTAAATGTGTGACAAAACATCAGCTCTGTGATATTTATAACTAAGAACAAATTTTTTCATAATAATATAAGTTCACATAATTTTCAAATAAGGGCATATAACGTTGTACAAGAAATGTTTACCTTCCAATTGCAAAGTTCCTAAAGGTTAGGAGTCCTAACTAATATGACAAAATGGCATCCTCAGTGTGTTTCGATTGAGAACGATCTGGCTCAGGAGTATCCGTGATCACGACGGCGGAGCTCCCAGAGTCCTGTTCTTTTTAGCCAGTCTAGAACGGGACTGAAAGGCCGGGTGAGGTCATGTTCAGTCAAAATTGTCCCTTGGGGACGTAGCTCCTTTTCAGAGCAGAACCCCTTCGGGTGTAATCGTTTTGTTTTCGCCCTTCGGCTATTTGCCAGAGAGTCGAGGGTAGTTTTGAAAAAGCACGACCTCGTTTAAGGGGGGGGGGGGGAATTATTCTGATCTCCCGAGGTCGGTCCTGGTCTTTTCAGTCAATCTAGAACTGGACTGCGCATGACAGACCGTGAGGTTGTTCATGTTTAGTGTTAGTTGTCCCTTGGGACGTAGCTCCTTAAGGGAGGGGAACTCCCTCGGGAGTGCTGTTTTAGTTTCGCCCCTCGGCTCTTCGCCAGAGAGTCGAGGGGACTGTTGAAAAAGTGTGACCTCGTAAAAACACATTAAGTTGAAGTGCGAATATCTGATTTAGATTATTGCAGCTAGCTTTATATGACGTAGCAATCTAAAAAAGGAGATGAAAAGCAATATAGATTAATAAAAATTGAAATTTTGGGTATAAAAGTCAGCTGTAAATTAAAGTTATATTCAAACAGGAAAATTAAGTTACTCGATTTTCAGTTACAGTAGATTTTTGAAAAATAAATTAAATAAAAACTGTAAAAAATGTACTTTTTATGTTACTTCATGATTACAGTCTGGATGTAAAAAAACAACATAATTTGTTTGGACAAAAGTTTGCCATGTAAATTTACAGAAATACTTTTAAAAGTGTACTAAAAATGAATAATGAAATATATTATGAATTCAAAGCTTTGCCAAAGATAAAATCATTTTACACATAAGCAGCTTTACCTAAATAAAGTTTTCTCAAAGAGAGTGTCATCCTCTCTCTTACCTCACATCCAGGGCAAAAGACAGGAAAAATTAACTATAATATCAGGATTTCTAAATTTAAAACAGCAAGCTCGAAGCTATGATAAATGTAGCATTATTTTATAATGAAGACACATTGATAATACTGCCAGCCCTTCCCTCACTAAGAAGCACTCCTCTTTAAGGCACTGTGCACAGGATGACAAAGGAAGAATGCGACCTATTGCCAACTATGATAGGTAGGCGACTAGACTTTCCTCGAAGGGAAGTTCTTCTAAGTTACGTCCATGGAAGCGGAGTACTGTCAGTATGTTTTGCAGTCAGATAAACGGTTTTCTTTCAGGAGAGAAATGGATGAAACTGGATGACACTTTTTCATGGCCGTATATGCAGCGGGAGGCTCCATTTCACCAGAAATTTCAACTGAATTCAATTTGTAACATCGATCTCTGTAAATTTTTAAATCTCTTAAAAAGATTGGAAAAGTGTCATTTCAGGCAATACGCGACAGACGCAGTAACTCATTGTCAAATTGTGATTACTGTGTTTAGTTTCCACTAGTAATGTGTAAAGAAGCTTAAAATGCCAACTGTGCGATTTCGTGAATACCCAAGAGATTTTGACTGGTTTCTCCTTCTGACTTAGCAGGGCTCTTTTCCTGTACCCCACAGGTGGACCTAACAAGGAGGGCCCCTGGACCTCACGTCGTGATGGGCAGGCGTGTAGCTACGGGAGGGGCTTGGGGACGCACGCCCCATGAAAACCTCCCGCCCAGTCGCCCCCACTGGAATTCAGGCTCTTGAAAAAAAGTCGGCTATACCTTTTCACCTCTTGCCTCACTCAAATTACTGTCTTTGGTGCAGCTAATTCGACCTAATCCATCTCATATTTTCGGGAAGAAAACGGAACCCGACTGATTTTCAATGCAAAATTTCGGAGCGCTTTGGGCGCATTTGTCACCTAACATACTCCATATCTTATAACGATCATTGGGGCAATAATACATTTACTGTAACCAAATCCCTTTTACGACAAAAGTACATCTTCGACCTCTGTAGGGACCTAGAGAGTCTTAGAGCAATATAAATAGCACAAGTAGCGTACACGCGGTAACATTCGTAGCATGTACTATTTGTCGTTACACATTTTTTACGAGTACCATGCCACAGCCAAAATATCACGAAATAATGATAATTCCCCAGCATGGCCAAGTAATTGAAGGATTTGACATTTTGCATCTAAGTTACCTTACTTTAACAATTTTTTCAGGGGGAGGAGTTACCCCTCCACTTAGACAACACACCTTTCCTTTACAGTCAATCAAAAGAAAAAAATTAATTGCAAAAGTTTTCCAATATATGATCGCTTCGAAAATTTATTAAAGATAGCACCATTTTGCGTCTAAGCCATCTTAAATGAACAAAAATTTCTCAAAGGGGAGGGGGACACACCCCTCCTCTTAGACCCCTCCACCGGGACATCACCTGCACAAGGTGACAAAGCAAGGACTCGCTCCCAGTTCAAACTACTTCCGATGCGAATATACACATTTATGCACATTGTACACCGGTTTTCTGGGTGTATCGGGGGAGGACTTACAGAATCATCTTCTAAAGTGCCCCCTTCACCAACCTCTGCTCGATGCCACTGTGCAGAGTTGCCGAAAAGTGTCAATACCGGCGTCAAACTCTCAAAAGAGTTAAAATTTTTCAAAGTAACTTACCAGACTGTTTTTGTCTGTTTCAATAGACTGTTTCATGACCATATCAAGACATGAGTTCTCATAAAAAAGGATGTTTAGAAAACTTAAGAGCAACTTGCAAGGCCTGGGAAGTGTAATTTCCGGCGACCTAGGAGGCCTTTTTAGCTAAAATTTTCTGGTACACTCCGCGCCAACTAATGGTGGCGCTCCGCTTAGATAGTAACAAGACGCCCTCCTATGAAATGGTCAAGCCCCAGTGCCCCCTACTAACATAATCCTGGCTACGCCACTTGTGATGGGAGCGCTTGGTTCTCCCCCGACCCCCAGCACCTTGGACGCCGTTTCGATCTTTCAAAAAGAAGTAATAATAACTGATTTTGATCTGAAACATTTTCTTTGGTATTGTATTGCATGGAGTATAGTCCTAAGGGGTGACAAATCAACTCTCGTGGATGATGGGTTGGTGGTCGCGTTGAAATCGGTGAATATGGCTTGCTGTGTATAAAACCTTAATTGCAGATTGAAACCATGGGCGTGGATCATGGGGGGACGGGGGGAAGCGTCTCCCTCACTTTTTTGGAAGGAGGGACATCGCCGAAAAGTCCCCCCCCCCCACTTTTTTCAAAAATGATGAAAACTAAAACTGTGATTACTAACCGACACTACATATTAAAAACTAAATTTCGCCCAAAATATGGCACCATTTGCCATTTAGACACCTTCCGATTTCATTTTTTTCTTCAAAGGGGAGGGGGAACCTCTCCCTGTAGACCCCTCTCCCAGGACAGCGATTCATATATGGTGAAAAGCCTAACAATTTACTGTTCACTCACTTCACGAAGTGTAGTTCTGATTTACCCCAAGGACTGTGTAAAAACTTCACTTAAGCAGCAAAATGAAAAAAAAAAAAAAAGAAACTAAAAAGTAGTAATTCTCGGTGATATATTCAATTCAAATTTAGCACCAAATGTAGCACCATTTTGCACCTAGCCCACCTTACCTTAGCAAAAATTCTCCCAAAGGGGACACACCCTCCCCCAGGACAGCGATTCGCAAATAGTAAAGTTCATGTTCGGAAAGAAGTCTTCCCTATAGCCTACTCTAAATTCCCGGTAAGAGCCCACTCTCGCTGACTGGGTCGGAAGGGTCGAAAGGACGGTTTAGCCCTCGATACAATAGCAAGAATGCGGTTGTCATGCACCTGCTGTGCGCAGCGGAAGACAACACGGATGTCAACTCAGGAAACACCATCGCAGTAACTTGTTTTCTCCTGTACACACAGCACTGACCGCATTAAAACGCTGCTTACGTACATGCTTTTATCCCCATTTGCCCGTTTTTTTGACGGGTAAATACATGTAATCCATGTAGTCCATATTTGAATGTAACTGTACTATTGTACTGTGTGGTCAAAAAAGGATGCCCGATATTGCCTTCCGTTTAATGAATGCCCATCATGTGTGAATGATTGCCCGTCTTGAGTTATTGACTAACATTCATCTGAATGAATGCCCGTGTTAAGTTGTTCAGGTAGCACACCACCAATTATTCCTCCATTGACTTACACACTAATTTGGGTCCATTTCGTGGCCCCTGGACCCT
>WURT03174221.1:0-10407 GCA_009936505.3 Holothuria glaberrima | reverse complement strand
TTTGTCTTCAAGCGGTACATGCATGCAGATCCTCTCCTCTCCTCTCCTCTCCTCTCCTCTCCTCTCCTCTCCTCTCCTCTCCTCTCCTTAGGTGGTTACATCTTTACTTTAAAAAACTTTTCTTTACGTAAGATGGCCTCCATAGAAAACGGTGCCATATTTAGGCAGGCTTTGAACTGATTAGTTTAAGTATAGCTTTTTGTATCAAAAGAAGGGTAATCACGCACTGGCAAACATACAGACAGATTGACTGAAATAAAATAATAGACAGATAAATAAACGTTAAATAAAAAAAATGCAGTAAAATATAAAAAAAAACTGGAGAAAATTTAAACAAGAAGAAAATTATAAATGATTAAAGTCTATCAGGTATAAAAATGTATGAGAAAGATTAATGCTAAAATTAGAAGTCTACATATCTGTTAAAATGACTGCTGAATAATTTAATATTGTTAGATAAAGGATTATATGTGTCTGTGAGTGGCAGCGTTAGTCAAATACTAATACTAAAGGGGTTTGATTGCAGTCATTAACGATATGCATCCTGCAGCCTTGTCAAAGTTCACAGCTATTTCAAGCTACACCTCACATGAAAGCTGAGAAGTTTGCCAATGATGGCATTACAAAATTTCCATACCATGACCGTTTAGATTTTGAGCTAGAAGGAGTTGAATTTTTTGTAGGGCACATCCACCCCTAGTTCTCTTCAACATAACAGAAAACGAGACTCTTTGATATGAATTTCAAAAACAGTCTAAATCACCTTCAATCCACCCCAAATTTTCAACATCTACACTTTGGTATGTTCTCTTTGAGATTCATGGAGTTTCATTAACCACTAGGCGGGTTATCATGACGAAATTTGGTCTAAATCGGAGTTAAAAGTACTGCTTTTTTGAGGGTGTACATTTGACGCTCACGAACATTACTCTAATGGGGTTGTGACGCTTATAGTCCAAGTTATAATTGGCGAAGATGCCACCCGGAGAAGGAGAAATTCTGACGTAGTTTCTGTAGACTAGTTTTTCATGAGGAACAAGAATATATGAGGTAAAAGGCTATTACCTGAGAACTTTCGTGAGGGCGCTTTTTCAAAATGGCCGCCAAAATCTACTATATCTAAGGAAAATAATCCTTAAAAATGTTTTCAACACATTTAAACCTAAAGTCTGTCCATGTTCTGTAATAAATATTCAGAAAGTATTTTTCTGGACATTTTTTGCAGGATCCAGGTCAACCAAGATGACGGAAAAAGCAAAATGGTCACCAATGCAATAATTATGTATACTAATAATAGGACAAATATTCATTAAAAATACTTTTGACACAGATAAACCTAATCTGTGCCTATATTCTACTGTACATATTCTAAAAGTATTTTTTGGACATTTCTTGCAGGATACGGGTCGACTAAGATGGCGGAAATAGCAAAAAGGCCGCTAATGTAAAAATTTCAACATGTTATAATAATAGTAAAAATAACCTGTTGAAAATAAAAAATATGTTTGTCACAGTTGCTCTTTTAAATTTGGCCATCCTTTGGGCCAAATATATCAAACGTATTTTTGAAACCTTTTTTGTTGGAATACAGGTAAACCAAGATGGCGGAAGAAACAAAATGGCTGCCAGTGGTTTAATTACAGTACTTTATATTAGTTAGGAAAATAATCCGAAAAAAGTATTTTTAACACTATTAAACCTAAAATCTGTCCATAATCTGTAATTAATATTCAGAACGTATATTTCTGGACATGTTTCACAGGTTCCAGGTCAACCAACTTTATTTTTCCTCATTTACATTGCAAAATTGTCCACTTTATGACGTTTAATTCATTCTTCGGAGGGACACATTATAAGCCACACAACCCCTTTTCGAATCTGCCGGAAAAGATACATTGCTGACTGTTTTATACTCTAACAGATAGACAACACATGGATAGTGTAATTCTGTACAATGTTATGTAGCCTATGTGCCACGCAAAACTTCCGTTACCTACAGAAGTACAGGAATTCGGCACCCGATTTATGTCTAAGGAAACTATTGTCATGTTTGATTGATTGATTGATTGATTTATTTGGTACATATAAAAACACTAAACACGAACAAATATAAAAGACATACAAAAAAGCATGCTACAGGCAAACAGACAAAAAATAATAATAGGCCTATATAGAAGACGAGAGAAAGAAGTTACAAACAGAGTACCGGGGATAACCCAAAGAGCCTAAGAAAAGATTAATTCCATTGGGGTCCCTGAATTAGACGGAACAAGAAACAAATGCACGAGGAGGGAAAAATGTAGAAATGTTGCACTACAAGAAAGACGCCGGCAGTCAGTTAATGAATCAATTAGAGACATTGCTCTGTTAGAAGTGATTTGTTGGCAAGATGATTCTTGACGTACAGTTTGAAGCGGGAAACATTTTCAATCCGCTTCATCCCATAGAGAAGGGAGTTCCAAAGTTGAATACCTGTGAAGAAAAAGGTACGATCAGAGGATCATTTTATTCTGGGAACAAGAAAGTTAAATGGGCTACCCCTGGTACAGTGCTGATGAACATCCCTCAATCTGATAAAATTTGATTTAAGATAATCGGGACAAATATAAAAAAATCTTAAAAACCAAATTAAGATTAAGTTGTGGCACCCTCATGCAAACATAAAAAAAACCAACTTTGTTCAATTCACTTTGCCCTATATGGGCGCGCGGACCCATATCTAAAATGGACCTAACAATCTTGTTTTGCATAACCTGAAGTTTATTTTTGTTTTGCTTGTAGAGAGACAAAGAACCAGGAGGAGCAAGAATAATCATTGTATGGCATTGTATAAGAGCAGTACACAATATCTTACGAGTACGCGTGTTCAGAGAGGTTGAATGCTTATATAAAAATTTTAAACGTGCCCAGCTTTTTTGAGAATATCACAGGTAATACACATTCTGCATGCAGGGATTTTAGTAATACTAGTGTTTCGCAGCAGATTTACGTAAAATACCCGGAAAGTGGTACTGCATAAGCAGGATAAACAATGGGCACAGTAGACTAAGATATTATTGTCAATTTGCTAACAAGTAATTCTGAATTGTCATTTATGAATAGCTTCGCGGGCCGGATGAAGTGGTCTCACGGGCGCCATACGGTCCGCGGGCCTGAGTTTCCTCGCCCCTGATTTAAAGTTACAAATGGTCGTTGGCGACATTTTTTGGCTGATTTCGCTCCTCTTCCCCTTGACCATTCGAAAATATAAAACAACAGCAGTGCAAATACACTCACGGCTAGGTTTTATCTTGTTTTTAAAAAGGATCAACCGGCATTGAAATGAAACCACAAAGATCCCCCTAAAAAATGCCAGATGACTATTTTAGTTTATTTCCGAACTAAAAATAAACCATGATACAGATATTTAACAAGATGGTGACGAAAGGCTGTAGAAGAACGTTTATTAAGAGCAGTCCACCCACCACTACTTTCAAGATAATTTTGATTCCTTCTCCACAACGGATGTAAGCCCTCTTCGGTATTCCAAATGAGTCATTTGACATCACACATCGCACCATCGCTATCATGTATTCATTATATCCTTCCTGCTGCTTGATGACTATTGTATTTCTTTGTTTTCATAACAACTTGACAGCATTGTACCAGCAATAAACCTGCTAAAATAATAGTGTTTGAGTAAGCATGCAAACATACTAGAGTACGACAGCAAACAGGTGCTAAATATCACATCACTAAAAGACTAATTGCATTCTTGCTAAAATAGTTTTGTCAAGTTTAGCAACTTGTGTTGGTGACAGGGCAACACGAACGAAAGAGAATTTTACAAATGATGCATTTGCAAGGAAACACACCAAGATCTATATATTTGTCTTGATAGGTTCGGTTTTCTTTATTGCTTAACACATGTGTATCTTTGAAGATTAAAGGGAGAAGGCAGTCAGCCCAAGTTTATTTTCAAAAATCTGTTCAATCCTACATTTCTCCGCTTATTTCGCTCACAAGTATTTTCATTATGTTTCTGTATAAAAGCGTTTAATTTTGAAGGTAAAACAAGGAGTTGTTTTGCATGAATTTTGATAGGCTAAGTAACAAAAATATTGTCACATGATTGAAAGGAGCCATTCCTGAATTAGGATGACGGGGTACGCCAATTTTTATTGAGAGGACTTCATTTTCCCTTTAAAAATAATTTTGAATATAGGGATGATGATCCAGAGCTAGAAGAAAGATGAAAGAGCTGGCACTCATAAGGGCACATAAGAACACACACAATTTCCTGAAATCTACGGTAGCACAAGATAAAACTCTGCAAATTCACGTCATTAAACACAGTAATAAATACACTTGTTGCTGGATTGTAGGAAACGCATATGGTTGGCCACAGTGGACATAATTACTTATTTAATGCTGACATTAAATCGAATTTATGTCAGCATTAATTCCATTTAATGACAGCATTGAATAATTTTCAGTATTAGCCAATCAATGCACAGTTTTTAATGTCGGCATTAAATCATTTAATGCTGGCATTAAATCGATTTAATGTCAACATTAACTCGATTTAATGTAGACATTAATTCGAATTAATATCTACATTAAATATTTACTGCTGACATTAAATCGAATTAATGTCTACCTTAAATATTGAATGCTGACATTAAATCGATTAAATGCTGACATTAAATCGAATTGATGTCTACATTAAATATTTAATGCTGACATTAAATCGATTTAATGCCAGCATAAAATCGATTTATTGCTGACATTAAATCGAATTAATGCTGACATTAAATCGATTTAATGCTGCCATTAAATCGAATTAATGTCTACATTAAATATTTAATGCTGACATTAAACCGATTTAATGCTGACATACAGTATACAGTGCTGCAAGTGTAATAGACTACACAGTAGACCTGTCCTTGATCGAACAAGTGACATGGTTTCAGTCAAATCAACTCCAGAGCTGTACGATCATGGTCTTCTGTGTAGTCTAATTGGAGCACTGTACACTCTTCCATGGTGTACTGTACGACCAATGCATTGCAGTTGTTCTGTGCTCGGCACAGCACACCAAATGCAGCATCAGTGGCGGCGGAACCGGGGGCGGGGAGGGGGCTCATCTCCCAATGAAAACATGGGGGCTAAACGTATGTTTAGCCCCTCGCCACACCCACAAATATTTGCCAAGTGCTCCAAGAAGTGGAGACCGCAGGGAGAATTCGAAGTGGAGGCTGAAATATTCTTGATCGGTCCAATGCACAATAGGCCTATGAGAAATTTCAGACATGAGATCCATATTTCTAGGCTGAGTACATGCAGCTTAGAAAACTCGGGAAGAGCCGTTTCCGGCCACCTGGAGGGGTTTGTAAAGCTAAAAATTTTTCTTGTCCCGCACCGCACCAACTAATGTTGGCGCTCCGCTTAGGTAGTCTTGCTGGCACTAAGCCCCCTCCCCCCAAAGTTTTCCTGTGTAATCCTTGAAATCTCGTGTCAGAAACACTGTGAACAGGACATACCTCATATAGCGTGTAGATCAGCACTCAAGTATGCGAGCCCGCCTAACTGCCTTACACTCAAACCCTTACTAAAAACGAACTTGAATGGTCAATGATGTCAAATATCGCAACCTGATTGGTCCATTTAATGCCAGTATTAAATCGATTTAATGTCAGCATTAAATCGATTTAATGCTGACATTAATGTAGACATTAATTCGAATTAATGTGTACGATGCCTGTGGTACAGTAGGGTTGACATAGAAAGGAATTTAAACATGGATAACCCGTGTAATATGTAAATATGAAGAATTACGTCGTGTGAATATCTTCATGATGGTTAATGATAATGATTAAGAGCTTCCATGTCACCCATCACCCAAGGTCCTTATTTTTTCCAATCTAGTTTCCCTATTTACTTGAGTGATTGGTCCCTCGTTACTGTGTTAACAGTCTTCTCGCCCCTGCCCACCTGTGGTCGCTTCATTGATCTACCTCCCTTTGCTTCCTTTTTGTAACAATTCCTTTGGGCAGTGACGCCGGCACGGGGGAGCATGGGGGCGTGCCCCCAATCAAAAAATTCTGAAAATTTTAAAATGATCCCAAAAGGCGTTTAAGCTATAGATTTCTGTAGGGGGTAGGGTGAGGTGTGTTTCGACCGAGTTTCGACCGACCGATGATCTATGGTAATTATTTTCTATCACAAATGTTTTTCAAACTGTCAGAATTTTCGCAAATCTCTCGCAAACTGTCAAAATTTTTGCTCTCTTCGCCCGCATCAAACCTAACACAATGTTGTTCTCATTATCAATATCTTCCGATAACAACTCCCATAGAAGCACAGCAGCAAAAATCCAAAGCTGTTTACGAATTACTAGGTAAAAGACTGACTTTTTGAGTGCCATGTATGTTATTTCGGCAATTAAAAGTGTCTCGATGCAGATTCAGAATGCAGGTTTTGTCATGGAAATCTTATGAAACGAAAAATTTCGGCGCGCTTCGTGCTCATGCGTCACGGTTTGCATTCCTCCTGTGACCATTATGTCTCGTATTTAGGGGCCATTGAGCCACGGGCTCCCTCACTGACACCGGGTCTTTTTTAGTACCTAAAACTGGTAAAAAATTTTAACAGAAAATTTTACTTGAAAGGTAGCATATGTGGCACCAAATTGCATGTAAGGGCATCCAAATTTTCAAAAATTTTCAAAGGCCCTCCCCCAGGCCGGCGATCACATAGCATACAGCATGGCAACCCGTCAGATCGCCACTGTAAGCATTATGTCATGTCCCCATTTTATTACCTCTTTCACCTAACCAAAAATTCGAATTCACTAAAATATGGACACTTTCCAGTCATATATGATCACCTCCAAAAATATACAAAAGATAGCACCATTTCTTGCATCTAATCAACCTTAAATTCACAAAAATTTCTCAAAGGGGAGGGGGCACCCCCTCCTCTTAGACCCCTCCCCAGGACGGAACCTTTATGTAGTGACAATGGAAGGATCCCCATCGCTGTGCACAAACGCTGGGCACATAAAATAAAGGGCAATTTAAGCAAACATGGCACCATCGGTGGTGCCCCCCCCCCATCACCAAAGCTTGGCGGCGCCACTACCTTTGGGAAAATAAATGTCTACCTTGCACTGAATGGGCGTGAGCCCTTACACGTTACATAAACGCCTGATCAAGGACGAGGGGAGAAGTAACTTTCCACCATCCTTGTGTCTAAATTTGACCCAAATTCGTAACTCATAGTGCGTGAAATATAAACTGTTAGAGCACCTACAACCAGGGAGTTGCTATTCCCTGCTACATCGTTTTTCCCCATCCATGACTTTATTGTTGAACTAGGGAGTTGCTATTTGAAATAGCAACTCCCTGGTTGAACAGACTGCTTCACCGGTATGAAAACACCCTACGTAAACATAGTATGTTAGAATCAATTTCCTTGTCATTCACATTCAAACGGATACGGCTTATTAATGTCAAAACAACTCAAGCAGTTTTAAGCTTGTTGACCATTGAATGCAAACCTTAAATGACTTCTTGTGAAAGTCTTATCTAGAGGAACTTTTTTCAAGGCAGTAGAAATTGGAGTCAACGGCTGCTGCATGCCCTCACTCTCCCCTTCCCCCAATTATTTTCAGTTCGGGAACATTTGGTGTTAAAACGTCCAAAAATATCAAAAAGTAGTGTTTATACTCTAAAGTTGAGTGGTTCAGTACCCCGCTTTTAGATACCTTTTGACGACAGTGAATTGTTATACCCAATAGGGGATGATAAGTAGTTGCATTTATGTCTTTTGCCAAAGTTTTTTTTTCTCTTGTTATTCAGGGAATAATATGCACAAAGGGGGTGGAGGATTTTGAAGTTTTCCATCGATTTGTATTTTTATTCAGGTTATATATCACAGGTAGGCTTTGGATGTAAACCTCCTCTCAGCTCTGTTGTATAAGTTTTAGTTCTTTGTTGTGTTTAATGATAAGGTAATCACTTTAGTAGTACAGCTATTTTTGCAGACATTACTGAAAGTCAGGGAGGGAAGAAACCATCCGCCCTTTTTCTTTTTTGCGCTGTAGTTGTATTGTCGTACTATCTCGATAATATTTCATAAGCATCTCTAAATTAAAAGTATTCAATGAACGCCACACTTATTCATCTGCAGGTCCACACGGACGGAAACATCATTTCCTGTTCTTGGTGTTTTACCCATTATCAGGTAGGAAACAATTGTCGAAGACAGTAAGACATCACATTAGCCTCTACAAGTTTATGGTGTTTGTTTTATTTGGTGCTAAGTTTGCGTTTATACTGATTACAACTTTCCTGTTAAATCCAGTTAGTTTCAAATGGAAGAAAACAGTGAGAGACGGGTTTATAGAAGTACTTGAACATTTAAAAGGATTTTCCAGAGACAAAATTCAGTAAATTAAAAAATGCAGAAATTTTTCTCTTTAAGGAGGTGAAAACCGCATCTCAATTGCTTGCAGCGTTTGAAAGATACAAATTTTCAAAGAAATGCAATTTTTTCTCAAGGTAAAGTGCATTATGGGAAATCTGTGATGTCATCGCGGCACATTAATTTGACATAGAATTGGATTTCTTTATGATGTTAATGCCGCTGTAGGGGATATTCGGCAACTTTGTTTGTTATGCCCTGCATATGTGCTCTATATGTGCTAAATCTACATGGAAACATATTCAAATATTCCAACAGTATCCAATTTCAAGCCAAACAGGACATTCAATTATAAAGAAAAACAAAAGGAATCTGAGGCAATGTGCCAACTTTACATAACAATCTGTGACCTTGATGAGAACTGGGGGTATTTTTAGAGAAAAATAAGCACTCTTTAATGTGAGATATCTTGAGTTAGGAAAAGAGTATTGCTACGGGGTTTGGAGGGCATGAATTGGAAAATTTCTCTCTTTCAACTGAGACCCTTGTGAAATGCCACTGAAAAATGCCTTTAACTTAATGTCTTTCATACACAGCGGAAATGGTACCATGTATGAAAAAGGATTTCTTAAAAACGTCATCACAACAGGTTACAATCCGGAAGTTCGTATTGCTGAACAGTCTAGAATGTCTACACAGGCATGCGAGTCACGAAGATCTATAGTTATTGTACAGTCAGAGTGTGTATAGTATAAGGAAACGGACTACTGAAAGGTGTAGCGTTAAAGGATAGTTTGACGGATCTTTTTGTTTTCGTTTAAAATGGAAGTACCTGTTTCACTATTGTACAGGACGGTTCTATTTTGTGTACTTTTGGTTGGTTTACTTGGTAAGTACTACAGACAGCAGTACCAAAGTACTTTTAACTATTCCTCGTTTGAAAGTCACTTCCGTATCAACAGTTAAGAAGTGACAGTAACCAAATATGTTGTAAGGCTTAGCTTCTGACTGGGTAGGTTACTTTAAACTATAAAAAAATGAAACGTTGTCTTTAATTTGTAATCATCGGATTCGTCGAATGAACAAAACACAGTAAACTGAAGTAATGAAACATCAGAATATGTTCACTGCACGAATACAACCTTCCCTAACTTGTCGAAAGAGATAAAAACCTACATAGGCTATACACAAAAAGTTGCATGATTTCACTGAGCGCCTTACTGCAAACCACAATAACATTATGAACCTTACTACAATTGTTAAGTTACCTATAAAAAAGCCTAGTAACTTGTCATAAACCGATAATATTCAACAGTAAGTTCGAGAACTATCTCCTTAGTGAATTCGTAACACTAGTGAAATCAGTGTTTGAACGAGTGTTGTATTTGTAAGGCTACAACTTGGAGATTAATGTTAAAACAAGTTGCGTTCAGTGGTACAACCCAATTGACTTGAAGTATGATGTATTTTATTTGCTTTAATGAATCAATGCATCGAGGACTGCAAGTTAACGCTTTTAACCAAGCCTTTTAGTAGCGTGGTTCAATTGAAAGACTTGAGATATTCTTGATAATGTATAAATCATAGTGTTACAAGTGTGTATATGCATTTTACAAAATGCGCCTGCATTGGTTCACTGAAATACACGACTAATGATACGTCGTATGGCTTATGGCGTATTGGTTGAACAGCTCATGTCTTTTGGTAGCGAATTGAGACGTACACTTTCTGATTGTAAGAACAAATAATAGTCATATGTTGATGTCCCCAGTTTCAATATAACCTTTTTAAGAGTACCAGGTTTCACCAATTTATTACCTTCTCTTCGTGGCTTTCATTAGATTGAAATCGATTATGACACCACTGTGTTTTGAAAGCGCAGATTTTTATTAACCTTCATAGGTTTGCACAATGTAAATGAAACCTACAATCTTGGACAAAACTCGTTGGGACACCCCGCTCCCCTTCACAATGTTGACCACAGTTATCCTGTTCATGGCA
>WURT03174210.1:0-10408 GCA_009936505.3 Holothuria glaberrima | reverse complement strand
AGGGGAGACCCCCTTGCCTTAGACCCCCCCCTAGGACAGCGATTCGCAAATGGTGAAAAGTCCCCCCCCCCCCCCACTTCTGGAGTTGGATCCATGCCCTTGGTTCAAGGCATGAGATCTCGAAATAAAGAACAATTGTTTAGATACAAATTACAAGCCATGAGAAGTACCATTTTCGGCAATCGAGGAGACACTGTTTGGCGAGAATTTTCTTTTTAACGCACGCCTCAACTCATATCCCCTCCACTAGAGGATTGCTATTTAAAAATGAAAATCCGTCCACTCCACAGGCAGGGTCCCGTTTGTCGAAACATCTGTCCTTGGCATGATCGAATTATAAAATGATACATATGATTAATCATAAAAAACGAGTATTTTGTGAATACTTTCCATAAATGTGCATGCAGAGAGTGTCAATTAAAATGTTATTAAATAGACACTGTCTAACTAATGTTTAGGGATTCGTGGCAATTTTCAATATATTTCAACGCTTTTAATATCAGCTAGACTGCTAGATCATGTTGGAGAAAATTTATGCAGTCAGATCCTTAATCGACCTGCTCTGTACAAAACATCTTTTGTAACAACTATCAAATTTTAGATAAAATATCATGGTAATGTCAGATTTTGTGATACACGAATTCAGCAATACAGCCACTAAATGATAAAGTGTCCGTACCAGTGGAGGCGCTACACCGATTTGCAGTCTCTACATAAGAACCCTATTGCAGCTGTACGTCACAGAATGTGACATACTCTATAAAGTACAGGTGGGTATCTTCTTGAGGTTTCATGACCTGGGCAATTTAGAGGGGGGAGGGGACATGGCCCCACTATTTTGACAGAGGAAGCCGAGATATCTTTTACCCCCCCCCCTTCATCATAGTTTTAAAATAAGTGACTTGGCATATAAAAATAGCTTGAAACTTGAAAGGTTATTGAAAATTTAGACTTGTTTTGATATTTTTGTTTACTAAATGTCAAGTTTATCCCATTTTCAACAGTAATAATGTGAAACTAAGGCAAAAACTCGGTTGGCTTCCTTATGCGTATGTACCTTTAAAATTAACGACCCTTAGCGAACCTGGGAAGCTTATTGCGAAACCACGCAAAGACAGCGACGTACCTAAATATTTTTGTGACCGTCGGGGAGGGGCGGTGGGGAGGGGAGGAGAGGAGGTAGAGAGTAAAGGGGTAGGGACGACGACCGAAATCTTCCAGATTTTATCTTGAAATCACAATTAGGCCACTAATTTTGTTAAAGTAACAGGGGCGTCGATTTATTTTTGGAAAAAAAAATGGATCCTTTTGGCAAGAAACTTGCGGTGCCGTCCTGGGGGAATGGGTGTAATAAGCAGAGGCCGGCAGTGTCTCACTCCTTTTGGATAATATCAGGGAATGCGCACCGATTAGATGCAAAAAGGTGCCAAAATTTTAATATTTTAGGGTAAGAACATTTTAAACTAGAATGTCATTAATTTTAAAATACGTATGCAGTTTCGAACCCGTATATGTTACAGTGAAGGACGAACAAGGTTCGGAAAGTATCACCGTTGTAGTAACGTTTTAACAAGACTTACGTATTCTCAGCTACAGTACAACGGGTGGCACTTTAAATTTGTCATCTGAAAAGCTGGTAAAACCATCCAAGAAGCTATTTGTCAAAGTTGATGCTGCATGCTTGACCTCTTTTTATACCTATTACCTAATACTGTCAGCCGTTTCAATTGATATATCTGACAAGACAAAACCTGACACGGCGATTAACCTGAATAGCAAGACTAATAATTCATGTCAAGAATGAAATATTAAAAATAAACAACAAAAGGACAAGCGGACAATCAAGGTGTTGATTATTTTATTTAAATTCATGACCTTTCTACGGAATCAACGCTATGTGCGGAATCTTGAGGTTCCTACAAGGGGTACCCCTTGTAGCAGAGGCTCTTTCAACACAACCACCATCATCCCCATGAAAAAAGGAATGTGTGTGATTAATCAAGGAAAATAATGTACTGCTCGAAGATGATTGTTCTCCTAGGATGATTTGGGGCGATGTTCTGAAATAAAAGTGGTAGAAATAATAGAGAACAAAAAATAATGTTCAAATGAGGGTATAAGGGTTAGGACTTGGAAGAAGTATGGTTGGCTCAATTCGTCATGGTATGAAAGTAATCACTCGCATGATTTTATGTATACAGTAAGCTGTCATGTCGAAAACATATTGATTCAATTTTCCGCCAGTCTTCCTACTATATAGTGAACTAGGTAGAGCACTTCACACATATAACCAGAGGCACCACCAAGGGGGCGTATGATGGGGTATTTTTCCCCAGTCAAGGCCTTTACCCCTCCCACTTTACCCCGTCCGCTCCTGAAAAAGGATAGTTTACAGGAGTAGTGTGCACACGCAACCTTTATCCCCCAAATTCCTGCTTGCACCCCTTTTCTTTTAAAACCTGGTGGCGCCTCTGCGTAGAACACGTACGTAAAGTCTCTGGAAGTTTTGCCAGGAGCCAGCAACCAGCTCCTCTCCTTCTTGAAATAGGACATAAAAAGGAAACGGCATTTCGGAAGCGGTTTTCAAAGAAACGATGGCGCTATTTTTGATTCCGGATTTCAAAGATCCACAGAGTTTTGACCTATTGTCTTAGGTGTATATGAGCGAGTTCGATGCTCCGTTTGCCGAATGAAATTGTGGGACACACGCGTTATAAACAAAATGAGCTCAGCACAAATTAAACTGCTGTCCCGTATTTTCGCGCTCCACATTTTCGTGCAGTATATATATATATATATATATATATATATATATATATATTATTTAAGCCTGCATTTATTTGTTGCCAGCCTTAATGCAGGAAAATATAAGACGTGTTTCTCTGTTCGATGCAACTGATGACAGATTACGATACAAGCTTTTATACCAAAAGGACCAAAAGGGTAGTTTATATGCAGTTCAGGACACAAAACCACAAGAAAGTTCCCTCCTTATATTTGCAATGGATTTCAAAAAGGATGATTCGACAAATTTTCTCAAGTAAACTCAAATTTTGGAACACGTGTTGTAGGTACGTGTGTGGTATGTTTATACCGACGGTTAGATGGATGTGCGCATGTGCAGTCGAATGATCAAACTCGCTTATTATTACAGGGTAAATGCCACCGTTCAGCCTAGCAGTAGTGTGCGCCACCAATACCCCCACACCTCCCCCGGTTCGAGCTTGTCCTATGAGTGTGTAGTCACAATGAGAGGGTTTCAAGATCATTCCATGTAGCAAAGATAAGGCAGTAAGGTCAAGAAAATTATTTTCATCAAATACTTATAAAATTAGATTTTCTTACAAACACTTGTGTCTTGTGATTTAATTAGTGGATGGTTAAATACTGTGGAGAGGTAGAAAGAAGGACAAATGAAATAATTTCATCTTGAAAAATGTATGCTGTCACAAAGTTTAGTTGGACAAAAGATATTTAGTACTTCGGTAAAAGAATAAAACCAACTCCTACTTGACTACAAGAATGCTACACCTCAGAAACCATTTAACTGATAAGCAGCTTCTTAAAAATTCTTTATAACATTCATTTACTTTTTCTTCTAACTTTTATAAACCTTCATTTTCTTCATTATTTCTCGTCACCTTACTTTACGTCACTTAAACTTTATTACCTTTAAACCCTATTTCATAATTCTATGGTCTGCTTTTAAGAGAACGCTTAAAGGTTACATCATATAACGAGCCTTCATCACCCTTCCATATCTTCCCTCTCGTTTTATGTGGTTTCATCTTTTACATCTTTATTTGTTTCATTGTTTCTGTTTGTACTATCTTTATGATTCATTTATCTGTCTGTTTGTTGCTGAAGGCCTCAAGGTAGATAAGCGTAGTTAACACACCTTTTGAAAGATAAAATAATCATGTGACTGTTAAGGTTAACTTTCCCTTAATTAAACGTCATCTTGGAAACTTGATATCTACCATCCAACCAAGACAGTGACGTCAAAATCAAGCTGGTTTCAAAGATTCTCATCCAGTGCATACGTATTCACCTAATTATTAACTACATCAATATTTTAGTATTACCTTTTCTAAAGGTGCGTTCACACCAGAACCGAAATCAGATGCGTTTTGCTGGCGGGTCGCGAACATTTTTCCCCAATACAAATAGAAGCACTTTAATGTCAATGAAAAATTAACAAAATCGCCCCATTGGTTCTAAGATAAAAAATTTCGCGTCCCTCCCGCAAAACGCAACAGATTTCGGTTTTTGTGTGAACGACTTTTAGGCGTGAGAACGCGATTAATCTGGGCGCTGTTTAAGAATATGATCTCTAAAAGTTACGGAAAATTCTTAGACTGAGTTGATCGTTCTCTTCTTTTTGATTCCTTGCCGACAGCAATGTGTATGCATGTATGTGTGTTTGTGATGCTTGGCTTGAAAACACGACATCTCAAGATAGCAATGATGGATACTTTTCATGCATGGTATGTAGAATTATTGTTTTAAGAGGAAATCCCTATTGTTTTTGGTAAAGGTCAAAGTTCACATGAGGTTTACACAGGTAAAATACCGAAAACATTCTAAACACGATAACTCTAGGTAGGCAGCATGGGTGCTTTTCATACTTGACATGCGGATGCGTTAAAGTCAAAAAATAAAACCTATCGATTTTGGTAAATGTCAAAGGTTATCTGAGGTGACCGGAGGTGAGAATACGAAATTCTTAAAAAAACTGCTTTCTAAACACGATATCTCAGGATAGTAATGAGAGACAATCTTCATAACTTCATAACTATATAACTTTATCATATTGAAAGAAAGAGCCCTATTGTTTTCAGTGGAGGTCAAAGGTAATTTCAGAAGTCAAAAACCGAAAACCTTAATTGAAGAACTACGATATTTTAAGACAGGGATGATGGATCCTTTTTCATACTTGGTTTAAAGATGTGGTAATTTAAAGAGGGATTTGCATCACCCCAAGTATGACTTTTACTTGGTGGCATTCGCCGCCCATAATTGTCTTAAGCTTCTACTTGTGCAGACACAAACATAGTTTATTGCTCCAGGCCATATCCTGGTGAATATGCAAGGCCCTAATGTGTAATCAAAACACTCACTGTGCATGCTGTGTAATATGAGCTGCTCTGCATCTTTTGAATTTTGTAACTCTGATTTCAATCAAAGAGTAGTCACCAACTGAGACTTTTGCTTACCCCCAAGTAAAAGTCATACTTGGGGTGATGCAACTGGGGAGTTTGTTGGAAGTCGAAGGTCATATGAGGTCATCAGAGGTGCAACTACGGAAATATCGGAGACTTAATAGACAGTGGGCGTTACCTCAAAATTGTGTGGGCGTTTCTTGACCACCGAAAAGTTAGGGCTGATTTCTGTACCATTCCAAAGATAAAGTTATAGAGGAAAACATTGATTTCACAAGCATAACTGTTAGAGTAAGTTATTTAAATTACCTAATTATGAACACGTGAATTATGAGGTGACTATAGAATGATTAAAAATACCACAAGCTGAACGAGTTCTTTGATGTAGTAATGGATAAGAGCTCGGTTCTCACTAAGACGGTCCGGGTACAAATCCCTCTTAAGACATGTTTTTTTTTTCATTTTTGTTATGCATTTTTTGGTGCGGTTCAAATGTCATATGAGGTCAGCAGAGGTCAAGATGTGAAAAACATCGTAAAAAAATTATATATCAAGAAGTGTAAATTTAAGGGATGACCTCGGTGTAACAAATCACCCCTTTCAGCAAGGAATCACTAGGCCTTTGGACTTCCTGGTTTATGTTGCTGCCCAACATACTTTGCGGGGTGTTTAAGAGAGCTTAGTCCACATTTCCGTGCAAGTTGCTAAGGTTTTCCGGACGACAGTCTTTACATGGTCCAGGTCTTCTATGAATGTGATGTCTTAAGGCAGGTTTGATTTTTGGCTTGATTGAATCTATTAATGCACGGCCCCTACAGAGAGTGAACCACACACACACACACACACACACACACACATATATATATAACTCTAGTGGGTGGAGTCAACTGCCTTTCACACTAGAGGTCCCTGGATCAAATCCCGGTGGAACCACTTGTTAATTTTCTGGGGACCAAAATTTACTTGTTCAGGTACCTGTTCACGGTGATGCTGAGGGGAGTTAGACTGGTGAATTTTTAACTGATGCTGAGTGGAGTTAAATTGGTGAATTTTAAACTGTGTATCTGATTGTCCGTTTTAGGAAGTTGTCCCATTCAGGAAGGTGTGAGCTTCTGCTCGGTTCAGCTGTTGAGCAGTGGTACAGAGCAAGGAACCCACACCCCTTCCAGCGTTTGGGAAAGTGGCTAAAAACTGGGGATACACTCACGTCCTTCGGGTGGGGACGTTAAATTGCGGTCCCGGGAGCAGGATTGGGAGCGATTAGAACACGCATGTCTCGTTAACTTCTGAGCACTAGTCGAAAAGAGAAGGCGAATCTTGCCGGTGTTCATCTATACGTTCACTCTGGTATAGGGTTGCCTATGATAAAATTGGCTTCCTGGCCCTCAAACATGAAACGTAAACTTAAAACTAACTTAAAACTAACATATGCCTGCTTAAATGAATGGTTTATGATAAAGTAACATACTACTCGTAGGCCTTTTAACTCTTTTGCAGGCCTTTGCCTTACACTGAAAAAGGATATTGGTTGATCATCCTACTTCAGTGTCTTTCTTCTCGTTCATTTCGGTGAAACCATATTTATAACAAATGAATATTACACACTTTCTTTTTACAATTCTTCACAAAAGAAGACTTGTATTGAATTGAAGAATATTGTTATAAATATACAGCAAAGACGGGCTATATATATATATATATATATATATGTAACAACATTCCCTGAGTGCATTTCATATACAGAAGCCAAGAAGTTCATTGTACAGAGAAAACGCACATCGATTTGTCCTTACACCATTCTAACGGATTATTTGAGAGCAGAAATCCAAAACAGAAGGTGTACTTCAAGAACGTTTCATTATAGCATGTAATGTATTGCTCATCCTCAAAATAAATGGACGAGTCTCAATGTTACTGGAGAACAGAACCGTCTAGACAAGAATAATGTATTCTGCTCCGTGTATTCTACCGTTAATAGAACAAACATGAAAATGGAGAAATGCGGGTAAAAGTGTTTTGGTATTGGTAACTGATGCGAAAACCCCGAGACTCAAAAGCTCATAAACATTATATCGGGTAATGAAAACATGCGAAATATCTCCTAGGTCAGCCTTTTTGCTCATGTACTCGTTTTCATGAGTCGCAATGCTTACTTTAACAGTTTTGTATTGACATATTTAAGTATATACGTCATTCTAAAATCTTTGCATTTAATTCTGTGTATTCTTGAGCCTTACTTTAGGTAATTTCTGACAAAAGACCTTCTGTAGACAGGTAGAGTACATTTTTGTTATAACTAGTGTCATAGGCGGCTCTAAGCAATTTGGTTTGGGTGGCCAAATCAGGTCCGTATTCAGAGCGGTTCCAGAAACACCCCCATACCGGGCAATATTAATAGTCCGCTTCGGAAGGAAGGTACAATAGGAGTATGGTTATTATTTTGTATTTAAGTGAAGTGCCATAAAGCTTTCAAAAGCTCTTCATCTGAGACAGTCAGTCATGCGCTGGTCTGTCTTAAAAAAACTAATCATGACAGGTAATCTCTATTCCAAAGGCGTAAGAAGCAGGAAAAACAGACAACGCGGCTAAGTTGATCCGTTTGGAGAAAATGAGACAGTCTTAATTATACACATTACCAAGGGTAATGTTTGACATTTCACTGCCAGGACACTTGAGCTCGAAGAGGATCCGTTTGATCGTGGATGAACACCAGAAAAAAAACCAAAAGCTCAGAGGGTAAAGAGGTAAAAGTGTACTAATCTCTCCCAAGCCTAATGCCGCAACCTTCATTTAGCGTCCCTATGCAACAGACGGAATACATACCCAATCCAGAGCTACTCTCTCAAAGGCTGGGAGGGATAGAGAATCCTTGACCAACACCACTGCTTGACAGCTGAACCGACAAGTAAAGGCCTGAATTGGATAGCTTCCTGCATCCTACAACCTGGAACCGCATCACTGCGAACGCCAGGCCCAACAAGCAGTGTTTGAGCATCCAAATGAAACTTTCTAGGGGATGTCACCTAAATTTGATCCGAAGAACATTCGAATACAAAGCAGTACACTCAACTACCAAATCAGCTTCACCCTTAAAATTTTGTTTCTTTCATTGTGCCACAATAAGTTTAACGTTTGCCAAAAAGCCATAAAAATGTTGGTTTTGTGGAATGTTTTTTTTTATTAAATAACAAATTTTGAGCATGAAGACGCAAACTATGAAATGATTCAAATGACAGTACTGTTTTGGATCTCAGCAGCCTCGAAAACGTATTTTTTTAACTGGGAAAGGCACTGGGAAAGAGAATGCCTGTAATCCAGAGTGGCAGTTCATCACCCCTACAAATAGATCAGTCAGAAGTCCCGCTACAGCTTTGATCAACTTCTCGATGTTCTTTTTAAAATAATTGAAACGGCAGTTTATAACATTTTCGTACCTCTGTTCAACATTCGGGCAACACATCACTTTTGCCCCTCTGCTTCTACTGTTGATCACTGAACTTTCAGTCAAGTCAAATTTTGTCAGACACTGATACGGCTTTGAATAAAAGAAAAAAAAAAAAATCTGCATATGTTATTCTAATCCTTACACACGCCGGGCACCCGTGGCTTTAAAAATACTACGCATGCAAGGAGTACGCGAGGGTGACGGTGACACAGTAAGTTAGGAAAATTTGTACGACTTTCATATGAGAGCATTTGATCGCTTTGAAACATGCATTATGTATGGTGTATATTAAGAGCCTAACTCTGATTGGCTAAAACCCTTACCCTAATCCTAACCCTGATTGGTTCTAACCCTTTGTGCCTCCGCCGTAGCGGTACTGGTAGGTGATCATCGGTGGTTCATTTACCAAATGAACGTTTTTCTGTTCACCCTTTTTGCGGTGTTAAAATTTTTGACACATGAGAACAAAAAATAAAATAAATATCATTTAGCAACTTACAACTTATTTTCCCGCTATGTACTTAGGAGTCATTTTTGGCAAAAGAAATTCCTTAGTACTATATACGTATAAGTAATGATGGCTACCCTATTAGAAAGTGTGGCATGTTATCATTTTATCTAGCCTAGAACCTTCCGTATTGAAGGAGCTAAATACGAGCCTGAAAATAAAGTGAAACCACGACTCTTGGAATATTATCAATTCACACGACCAGTCAGTGGCCAAATGGCTCAGTCAACCTGGGTTGAATCTTGAAATTATCACGAAATACATACCGTACTTGACAATTGTAGAAAATCTTGCAATGGTTTATAAATACAACTTCATATAAATAATATGACATTTGTGAGATGAAAGGAATGATTTCGTCCAAGAGTAGAAATACTTTTTGCATACCATTTCGTATAACGTTAATTTTTTCAGGACTGAAGACCATGCTTTGCAAACTGTTTTTTTTTGGGGGGGCACTTAGCCCCCCGTGCCCCTATGTCGAGCCGCTAATGACTAGTGTGTGCAATTATTAAAGCCTCTTTAAAACACAGTTTGAATTCTAACAGCAAAGGTTGTCCCCTTGAGCAGATATCTTAATTTACAAATTTCATTAAATTTCATTTCTGAATATTTCCGAAGTATGTGAAAGACGAATTGGCTTAATTAACGTTTAGGCTATCCAGTCTTGATCAGTCACGCAGTTTTTACTGCGTTATGTAGCTTGTTCTGAACAAATTCTCAGTGAACTTAAGAAAGAAGGCACTTGACTGCAGCAATTTGTTTAGCATTGTGGTACCATGGGTCAGTCACTTCCAATGTTTTTGTGATATATTAGTACCCAGGTACCGACTCAAGGTACACTCACAACACTGAGTGCAGCCTAGCTCTAACTAGGCCAGTTTCAGATGTGTGCAACTTGAAAATTCTGCAGCTTTACCTTTTCCACAACAGAAATCCTACTGTGCTGAAAAAGGTATAATTTCTCATTAAATACAGGTGCGTATGCAAAATATTTTCATGTCGGCGGGGCGACATTCTGAAGATCTGACCATACTCCCAGACGAAGCTAGCAACTTGAACTTCGAGACGTGTGTGACTCTATGTAAAATATTCCCTCCGTGATAAGGTCAAATTTATGATAACGATTACGGATCACGTAATTTACAAATTAGCGCGTTTAATGTTGAGGTACAGGATTTTCCTGCGATAATAGTGTTTTACATTTTCTTTTTTATTTCCTTTCTTTCTTTCTTTCTTTCTTTCTTTCTTTCTTTCTTTCTTTCTTTCTTTCTTTCTTTCTTTCTTTCTTTC
>WURT03174209.1:0-11368 GCA_009936505.3 Holothuria glaberrima | reverse complement strand
GCTTGGTTTCCTAACAGAGGAAGCATGAATCTCCAAATTAGAACCAAATGAAAGTTAAGACTACAAATGTTACAAAGACTATTTATGTGCCTAGCACAAACAGTCTTACATATCCTATTAAATATCCCAGAAAAAAAAATCATTGAAAATATGTGAAGCATCTAGAAACTAAACAAGAACTGACAAGGAAATATTAAGAAGTGAAAAAAGTTTTGGATAAAGTGTAATTTTTCTCTGCTTTTTCAACACATCAACAGGCGGGACGAGTTTTACGTTCACATAACAGACTACAAATGAATGTTTTAAAGAGACTGATTTTAAAAGTCAAGCACGATCATAGATCTATATGTCATAATGTAGACACTTTGTAAAAATATGCATATGCATTATTACTTTTTCTATCACAATTCTTCTGCTTCTCCAAGTACACTTTCAAATGCTTAAAACACATAAATTGCCTTTGTCTTTAAAAAATCCCTTCTTATATAGGATTATTAAATCATAAAGCTGTGTGATTCTGAATCAGCATTAAACATAGTTAACTAAGCATCACCCAGACAGTTGAGGGGCTAGGGAATTCAGTCTGAGGGGTGAGAATGGCCTGTATGGGGGCTTACAAGAAGATATACCCTGGGCCACAATACGGTAAAAACCTAAAAGGCGCCTACCGGGGATTTGACTCTGTGCCCCCCCCCCTGGCAATTCACATGGCTAGTGAAAACTTCAAACTCTCTCTCCAAATTTTCCAAATTAATTTGTAAAACTAACCCCCAAGAAGGCAGAATATTATGCCTACATGATGTGGAAATTGAATTTCTCCTACTGACCTGACAATACAAGGATCAGAGAAGGCTTGACACAAGCAGGGTCATGTTGTACAGCAGAAATGTATTATGACTTTACACAAACCTTTTCACTCTCCTTCTCTTTTTCTCCTTTACTTACTATTTTGGACAGGCCAGAACCGATATTCACCTGCAGGGATTTCAAAAGCAGAACTGGTCTGTGCAACAAGTCATCTATAAAGCTTACTCCCTGGACTGCACACGAGCTAGTATAGACTTCCCCCCATGATTATAATGACTACCAACTAATTACAGAAACAGCAGGGTGCCACAAACTAAAAATACTCCCATGGCCTTTAAAACATGTGAATATGTGAGTTAACCATACATACAAATTCAAACACATCTGCAGTAGTTCCAAGCATGTTGAAACTCTGTTGTGTCATGTTGCCCACACATACGACTGTGACTATATCCGCTACAGGCATTTCAACGCTTCCTGGATGCACTTTGTGGAATGTACTTTTTGATCGGTCACTATGACTGCTTCTACAGCTGACCTAAATTGTTAAAGATAAACCCTTTTGGGCATCATTTCGGTGAACATACATATACAATGTCATGTTTTATCATTGCTGTAAGTTACATTAATTGTGACTAAAAATGTCACAGCTTGGCTAAACTATTGTCACAATACTAGGACCATTATGATGTTATATTGATCTAAACATCTCATTTGTATTCAATTTCTGTGCATTGTTTGATAATACATGAAACCATTTTCCAAAAGTAGAGCTCTTTTAAAAGAAGGTTGTATTATGCACAAGACAGCTGTTTGTTCCACCTCATAAATTGCATAGTGTATAGTATAGCACTAACAAATGGACACTAAATCAACAAAAAGTTTATAGGATGTCAATGTAGTCCTGATTGGTCATCTGTGAGTAGAACACTGGAGTCCCAGTAAAGGTCAGTGAAACAAATTGTGTACAGCCTTAAGATATATTGCCGGGGTAGGATAAGGGAGATCGCCCTCTAAAAAGGCTCCCTCTTCCACTGTGCGATCAGCTTCTACTAGGTATTATTTGCAGGTAAATACAGGTTCCACAACTATGTAGGTTCCATAACTATGTAAATAATAGGTTAGGTGGGAAGGAAAGGGATATTAGTTAACATCACTGAATATGTCTCATGATGGGGTGGAGGGGAGGGGCAAAAGATAAGGGGGAGGAAAAATTTTGCACTAGAGATGATGGCCAAATAGTGAGGTCGGGGTGAAGAACTTAAGGATGAAGCGAAGAAAAATAAGAGGGGTAAGAGTACCATAAATTGTACACTCAGGAAAAACCACACAGATGAGTGAAAGTGGATCAAAACTGCAAGCAGTGAGCTGTAACTGAAATGCAGATGTATTTCAGCCCACTTTAATTACAACAATTAAGGCAGTTGAAAACCTCTTGGGTGAATGTGAACTTGAAATTTTTGAAAGCCTCAAACCTCTCACCATAATGCTCAACTTCAAAAGAAAAGAAGGGCCAGTCAATGGGTCAGATGAGAGGCTTCAAGTCACAATGGGGAGGGGGCAGTGCTTAAACCATCTGTGAATGCTTCAAGTTGCACATTTGACTTTAATTGGGAGCAAGTATATCTCTGCAATGCAAATTTACCTGGCTTGAATAGGGAGTTGCTAGGTAACTCCCTGGCCTTCAATCTAGCATGACAAATTGACAGTAATTTGAACACTACCAAAAAAACTGAAAATTAATGGGAGTCATTTATATTATTTGGCACCAACATTAATATTAAGGATAAAACTATCCCAGATTGCAAGGGCAAAGGTACCTAAGTCCTAAACAGGTTTTGGAATACAAGCCCTTAATTTTACAGAACATGCATTCCACCATTGACCTGAGTAAATCTTGTTACATAATTTACAGCCTTTTGGCTCAAAGTCCCCACATCTTAACAAGTTCAACTACTGTGTGCCAGTTTCATTTGTCAACTATGCCCAAGTAGCAGAAGCATAAAACAATCATACAGGTGTAGACTTCTGTTATGCAATAGCCACATACAGTAGGGAAGATATAAAATGTCACTAGAAATTCTGAAAACAACCTGTTGAGGTCGGTTTTGTACAGTATCTTAAGCAGGTTTTGTAGGTATTGACGAAGTACTAAAAGAACATTAACATAATACCTGGTGTGTATTTTAATCCAGGAAAACTAGTTTTAGAAACGATGTCAATCTAAAAACTTGGCACTCATCTTGTTGCAAAACCTTGAAAATTGTTATTTAAACTTTGATTATCCAGGAGACTTCCACGGGGAAACATGAACAAAGGAAGATGCATGTAAACAAAGGAAGTGCTAAAACTCCATAATTTTGTAAATTATATTTTGTCCCAAGGACAAGAATGCTACATAACTTCTAAAGAGAAACAAAAAAAATTTTTCAATAAGAAAAAGTAAAGGATCTCTAATCTCACCCGAGACAGTAACAATTCTCCCTACTAAGTTAACTTCTAGCCCCTCCAACTTGAACCAAACTTCTTGACTAGTACAATACACCTTAGCTAAGATAAAGAGAGGGAATCACAGTAGCCAGCTGAGTTAAGGTTGCTCAAGACAGTATTGTCAAACACAGTACGAGTGCACCTAATTGCAAACACAACTGACTGAACAAGTCACTGTTGACCAACCAGAGTGAAACTGTATTGTTTGAATGAATGGCAATCAAAGTGCAGTTATCAACTGTATTTAGACTCTAGGGATATCCTTAAATATGACTGGGCAGAGAGATACTAGCAACTCCCAGGTTTGGAAACCAGCACCTTCCTGGTTTGGGAGGATGCCATATCCCCTTTAAAGTTTACTTAATTCTTATAGAGCTCTACCATAACTCAAGTACGCTATTAATTAGATAAGCATGGTATGAGGGTCTGGGGCCAATACAGGTGGAAGGAGGAGGGGAGGGGAGACAGGAGATGGGACAGGGGAATGAGAAACAAGAAGGACAAGGGAGAGGAAAGTGGGGAATAGATTGATGGAAATGGCTGAACTGATGGCCATGTGTAGGCCTACATTTCATTTCTTGCTCTTGGACTCAAGAGCAGCTCCAGGTAAAAAGCAAGAATCTAGAAATTTTATGCCCAAGTAGTGATGTACCCTGGATAGCATTCCCAGAAAGCTATATGCACACATAATTCGAGCAGCTCATGACATCTCATTGGTAAGCTTAACAGATGAAAATGTTAATCACCAGAGAGGTGGAGGCAGAGAAAGGTACAAAAGGTAGTAACTTTTGAAACAAAAACAAAAATAACATAATCCAATCTCTTTAATGAAGCTGAAGGGCTGAACTTGCTAAGTTTCCTTTTTGTCTGGCAGAAAAGATAAAGGCATCATACTCCCATGTGATTTATTGATAAGAAACAGGGAAGAACAGAGCCTCCGGTGTATATCATTTTATAGGACACTTATAAATGCCAGGGCCGAAAAGGCTCTCCAATGTAGTGTGACTCCTAACTCCACCATTCCTAACCACCAACACCAATCAGCTTATGATATCTTGATCACCCAGATGCTGACAGTACCTGAACTAGTTAAACATTCCTGCAGTTGACACTGACAAGAAAGACAGACAAGACTTTAATCCATGATGACATTTTAGCAGACAAGTACTCCCACCTACTGCAAGCATGCATGCAGGCAAACTGGCAGGGTTGTTGCACATCTGCTAAGACATAAAATTATGGGCAACAGCTCACTAGGTCCAATGAGTCTAAGACTAAATTCTACCAAACAAATGGCTGCCTTTGAAAAAATCGCCCTACGGACAGCTACTTACACTTTTATGTTACAAAACATGTCTTCAGAATCCTTTCATCTTTTTTGGAAAGGAATAAAATCACTGGGATTTATCCAGAAAATGATCTGGTTGAGTGACAATATGACAAATATGTTGCCGGGATGGTCAAAGGTTAACCAGCTGGGAGTCTAAGCATCTCAGAACCTCCCATAGGACTAGGCTGTTGTTCTTACCTTGTCACTTTATATCAGCCTTAAAAATGGAAAATATTTAGAACAGGGTTACCCTGCCATATCAATGGGCTTGATTAACTTGGACTTGATGTTTGCCCCACCATGTATGTGAGCGCATATAACTCTCACTCCTTGTAAATCAGGGGCTTTCCCAAGAACTCCCTGGTTTGACGATCTAGAAGCCCTGCTATGTCTCCTATTTATTCATTTAAGTATTGCAAGGCTATTGGACACATTTCCAAACTTAAAACCACGGTTTCCTATATAAAACCACATTACTAAAAGAGAGGTCTAATCCCTTAAACATGCAAAGGTAACTCTAATCTGGCATTTGGTTTACTGCTGAGACTCACAACCTGCAACAATTTTGAGATTCATTTTAGAGACAAATTTAGACTGTTTTGTAATTTGTACTCAACTTCATACATTTTAAATCTAAACAGTACTGAAGCACCAATGATTTTACTTGAGTGGAAAAAGTAAATTTGCAACCTTCTAAACATTAGCAGTGGATCTTCTACCAAAAGCATTTGCATTCTGTATAGTTTGTAGGCTGGGTTGATTGTTTATTCATGAGCCTCTATAGATGAGCTGATAGGCTGACTTGATTGTTTATTCATGAGTTTCTATAAATGAACTAATTGACTGGGTTGGTGCTTTATTTACAAGTATCTAACAAGATGAGCTGATAGGATGGGTTGATTGTTTATTCATGAGTGTCTATAGATGAGCTGATAGGCTGACTGGATTGTTTATTCATGAGTTTCTATAAATGAACTAGTTGACTGGGTTGGTGCTTTATTTACAAGTATCTAACAAGATGAGCTAATAGGATCGGTCGATTGTTTATTTATGAGCATCTCTCAAGATGAGCTGATAGGCTGACTGGATTATTTAATCATAAGGAATATAGATGTAAATGTCATCAATAATCAACAATTTTACTAAAAATAAATCCACCCAGAACTTGGAATTCAAGTATAGCCTTTGCACAAACAGCACGCGCAGTGGTGTCTTAAAAACAGTCTGCATACTGCTTGTCAACAAGCTACTTTCCTGCCGCTTGTTTTGTGTGTTGCGTTGTATTTTGAACATTCACCCAATATTGTTTACCTTTAGATTAACTACTGACTTTCATCTCTCTCAAGAGTTGCAAGTAGCTAAACTGGTCACGATGCAATTTTCCAAAGTGTATTTACCTTCTGCTGAGTTAATGAAAAAGAATGGTTGCTAAGCAACATCAGAGGAATGCAGTATTTCATAATTCGCAAACAGTAATGAAGGCAAAGATTTCAAGCCAAAGTCAAAACTAGAAAAACAGAGGCTTGATAGAAGAAGAGGAGATAATGACAGGCTTAGTTGTGGTACAAGGTTAGTACAAATAGGATGAGAAAAGATATTGGGGGAGGTATGGGAAATGCACTAGTATCTTTACATATAATGTACATCAGCTCCAAATGACAGGACCAAAAGCTCCAAGACTTGAGAGTTGAGTACAAACAGGCTAAGAACAGGTTGGTAGCCAAAAATGGTAGACATGGCCATTTAAATGAGGGCAGTGTGGTAAAAAAAGCTGTACACACATTAGCTTGTCTATTTTAAGAATAATATGTAGACATAGTATATAACGTAAATATTATATCTCACAAAAGTTTATTTGCTTAACCACTTCCAATTATATGTAAATTGTCTTCATACCATGTAATAATTGTAACTCATTCAAAATAGATGAATTCAACTGAGTGTTCTTAGAGAAAGCTTTCTTGCAATAAGAATCAATCTAGCATATGAGGGCTTGTCAACTACTGTAGCAAATACGGCACTGAAGCTAGGCTTGCAAGTAGGCACTGGAAGGTACCGCATGTACTATTACCATTAAGTGCCAGGAAGGCATAGTCATTAAGCCTGGTACTGCCCAGTACTCTCTAACAACTGTTGTAAGCAGGATAGCTTGAACTGGTTTTGAAGCAACTTCAAAGGAAACTATTAATTTTATGACAGTTTCTAGGCTTTGGTTACACAGTTAACCAATTAAGGTTCACTTAATGAGGAGTTTTCTCCATTTTTTTTTCAAAAAATCCCCAGACACCGTCTAGTGGCAAGTGGGAAGAGGACGAAGGAGGTCGGCCTCCGATGGAGGACGCCCTCCTTCTCCACTATGCTATTAGTTTACCAGGGTCTAGTTGCAGGTAGGTGGGGATTACATATGTTGATAGGAGGTAAGAGAGGGGTGATGTAGATAACCATTTCCCTATTTATTATATACTAGGGCTTTTTATTTGGAGACACCAATAATATTAGTATGGCTACAATCTAACTGGAACCATTACCAACTGTCTATGTAGATGCTGCTATCTCTGCCTACATTGTTACAAGGGGGAAGTACAAAACAATGAAACCTTGTTTATATTCATCCTCCAATCACACATAACCCTCATCCCTGAGGGTTTGAACTCACCTGTCTGAGTGCTAACAGTCTTGATTTCTTCAAATGCCACCTCCTTAGATCCAGCAAAGATATTAATATATGCATACATGTAAGAGAATGCCAGTGGTAGATTTTTACAAAGTATGTTTACCCCAAAACATTCCTACAAAGGAGATTTCAATGATTTTTGGTAGATATGGGTATTGGGAACATATCATCACAAGACCATCAAAATCAGTCCACATGATAAAGAGGCCATTTCCAAAGTGGTTATTTTTATTTTATTGTACACATGAATGTATCCAAAACAACATTTTTTGCTGATTGTAGGAATTCTGCAGAAATTCAAATTTTGTTTAGCATTATGGTATTTCAATTAATTGACTACCAGTACTACTGTGGCCTTCATAAAAAAAATTTTCAAAGTTTGTCACAAAAACTTTTTCAAGCCCACATGTAAAAAAAAAAAAAACATTTCATACACCTATTTCAAGATATAGTAGAAAAAAGCTTGAAAAGCCACCATTTTAGACTTGACGTAATTTTAATACTTTCCACTGGTAGACTTTTTTTGGGGTACATTATACACCTCAACTAAAGCATCTGACAATCAACCTGTAGGAATTTTTAGGGTGAAACCCTATATCTACCTGACTATACAACAATTTGTTCAGGATTGTCAAATCGACACCACACTCCTCATACAAACAACTTGGCCATTTACTCCTGCCACTTCAAAATCCTGCCCAGCACAGGTATGCTTTTGTTACCGAAAAAAAAAACTTTTACACCAAACATACCCAGTTTACACTTTTAAGAGGAAGTATGGCGATAAAGTTCACTTCACAAAGTTCATATTTTTCAGCATTTTGATGCTACTACTTTGCCAAATCTGCTGGCAAAGAGGTATTTTTATCACCAGATGCGTACCCTCCTTGTTTTGTACAACTTTTTTGACAAGAAACAAAACTTGTTTGGGAAGGCACAACTTTGTAAAGAATGACTAAGTCAAGGGTGTACGCAGGATAGTACTCAAACTACTGAAAGCAACTATGCATCAGATGCCTTCATCTTAAAGCCTGATTGCCCAATCAACAGGTTGTAAATTTTAAAGGCAGAGTATAGAAGGGCTGTGGGTGATCTTTTGATTGCTTTCAACTTTGCACTCAAAAATTTGACTTGGTGAATATCTTCAAAGGCCTCTGAATACAAAATAAAATTCTAACCAGGGGCCCCACCTCAGTTTAACAAATTTATGGCAACGCTACCCAGAACCCTGGAAGTGCTTTCAAACAAAGAAGAGATTTTTTTCAAATTCCGCAACTTTCATTATGCATCAAGAAGGAAGAGAAACAACAAAGAGTCAGTGCTCGATTTAAGTCTGCAAATTACAGAGGGCAGTACATAACCATCTTTCAAGCCTTCAAAACATTGTCTTTCCAGACTCCAATGTGGTCAAAAATTAAGTTTACCACTCCATACAAATGATTAGCAATGCAGTAGCATTTCCTTGTTCTTCGTAACTTCTTTAAAACATCCACTTCTAGCAAACTCCACCATTAAAGAAGTACTGTCTGCAAATTTATACTTTAAATGAGATTATCATTTAACGTTCTGTTCCTTTAAGGCCACAAGCAAGCTTGATAGTATCTGGCTTGTGGCATAGCCAAGATTCTTGAATGCAACTGTCAGCCAAACCTAAATTTCTGGACAGAACATTTTTAGGATTACCAACAATAGTGACATTTTGACAATTTGGAGGTTAACCTGGATGGACCTAGAGTGACAGAGGTATGGGAAAATGCCGGGCTCCATGCCAGCCTATACTTAGTCTTACACAATTATGCAGTCATGCACCTATCTCTCTCATATCACCTTCACTGTCAAGTAGTCCTCGATCTATTAACCCCCCCCTTCCCCCCCCCATCTCCCTTACAGCAATTAAACATCTTTGAGAGAAAGAGATGTGCTACTGCCTTGTTTACCATACATATGGCAAGACGGAAAGGACAGTCCTTCCTAGTCTACACTCTAATTCTCTCCCTCCCAGCCACTTCCCAACTTGACCACCACACCCACCACCCCACCCCCCGTAACCCTACTGTATGACTGCTGTAAAGCAAAAAACACTTCTCACCTTTTAAATAAGGGCATCAGTTGACAATGTTTTCAAATTTGTGCTAACCTTGAGGATTATCTGAAAAATAACACAGAAAAGAATATGGTAAGTCACTACGATAATTTCCAAAGTTCAAGCACACTTATAAACATTATCATCACTGACCTCAAGTGGGAGAGAGAGCAAAGCTGTACATTTCTAAACATCCTGGTTTGTGAATCTAAGAGCCATGATAGTTACCTGTTGTTTTGTAAAGCGCTTTGAACTATGCTTCCAAGCAATTGGATTAAGCGCTATATAAGAACTATAATTATTATTATTATTACATATGTAACTCCCACTTACATGCTATTTAGTACCTGGCTGCCCTTGCAAGTTGAACAGACTGATGAAAGGCGACCTCCCAAAAACGATGCCTCCTTGGGTCCTTGTGGAGGTGATGGAAGGGCCATGTAGACTGACTCATTTTCGGCACACTGTAAATTTAGGTTTGGATCCTTTAAATGTTAAGATTCTTATTCCTCCTTCCCTTCACACACAACTATAAATGAGCAATCCATCTCATTTGAGCTGGCACCATTAAACAACATTGTTCAACAACTCTCAACAACATTATTCTCAAAGTTACCTCAACAGCAGTTAGGCAAACCATTTTACTCAAAAAAAAAGAAAGAAAAACAAACAAACAATCAATGTAAAGTTATGGCCATACTGTACATATGCGTTTAAGAGCAATTGCAAGTGGAGGTGAGACTGCCAGTCTTCCCCGCCACTTGTTGGATTGAATCTTGCAAGAAAAACTCTGCAGGCAGCTCCTTCCTTTTCTTTTTTTTCAATTACAGTTACTGAGTACTAGCAATTCAAGGCAGAGTTCACTTACATGTCTGAAAGAAAGTCTATTTTTTCCAAAGTCCCCTCCACTCTCTGGTGAAGAGCCAGGGGGGCAAAACCAAACACAACTTCCGAAAGAGTTCTGCTCCCCAAAGGAGCTATATCCTCGAAAGGACAACAAACTTTAATAACTGACCAACCTCTTGACCCTCAGACAGAAAGTACTTCATTACATTACACACATTGTCATTCTTTGTTGTGCAACCAATTTTGATCCCATGGTTACTTATCTAATTTATGTAGATAATTATAAATGTGAAAACAATGAGTCCAAAAGATAATCAAACTTTACCCCACATCTTTCCTCCCCCATCCTCCCTCCATCCCTGTCCGCCTCCCCCTCCCCCCCCCACCTCAACTGCATGGTCAAGTAGTTAGAGCATCCAACTTGCAGCCAGAGGGTCCGGGGTTCGAATCCTGGCCAGCTCATACCAAAGACTTTAAAAATGAAACCTACTGCCATTGTGCTTGGTGCTCAGCGTAAGCAATGGAGTAGGGAAAACAAGCCAGTCAGCCACAACTAGAAAAAAGGCAGTCGCAGGCCCGACATAAACTAATTGGTAAGAAACTGAGCAGTAAATCCTCATCTAACTACCCCCCCCCCCACATTTCCACTTCATATTTTGGAATGGAGAGAAATATCCCTGAAATCAGTATTCTAATGCAAACACTGACTTTACCACCTCAAAAGGACACAAATTTCCACACCCAACCAGAAATACTTAGATTAAGCTTTATAGAATACCATGTCTCTTATAACCAGTATGCCGACTAGACATTGAGTACCAGTATTCTAGTCAACCCCCTGCCTTGCCACCTCCCCTCCCCCCCCCCCGGCCCACCCCTATGATTTCATTTTTTCATACGAGAACTGACTTTCAAACTCCTTACCACCTCCGAATGTAACAAATTTTTTCAGTTAAGTAGTAATATCAAACAAGCCTACAACACTTCTCTAGTAACAAACTATAGTTTATCTACAGTCTAGGGCAAGAGTTCTCTGGTGTTTTGTACTGCAGGCCAACTTAACTTGAATTTTTACAATTACTGTCATAGTCAGAGCAAAATAAAGTAGGCCTAGTGTGATTTTTTTACATCTTAGGCA